>RJWT010019308.1:0-18461 GCA_004365215.1 Cuniculus paca
CCTTTTAGCGCCAGCTGGGTGCTACTTGGCTGCCTGTCACAGGCAGCTCCATTCCAGGGCATTCATCCTGCCCTGGGCCGCGTGTCCCCGAGTGTAAGCCTCTGGGACCGGAGCCTGGCCTTGGTCTCCCTGGGTGCCCACCGCGATCCTGAGCCACGTCTGGGGCGCAGGTGTTTCTCCTGACACGGCGGTTGGAAAGAAGAATAGAGAAACTGGCTTCCCGGGTCCTTGATGTAGGGATTTCCAGGCACTGACAATATCCACACACCTCCCCCTTCAAAAGCACCTCCTTTTGCCCAAAATTCTACAATTAATGCCTCATTTCTTTGATTAAAAAAAAAACAAAGATGCCACAGACAGCTGTGATCCAGTCATCTGTCACATGTGCCACCCTCTACCAAGGCCCATGCCATCAGGGAAGCTGACAGGGTGCATGAGATGCTGGTGGCCACTTGCTTCTAGAAGCTTCCAGCCCTTTCTGGAGACCCTCCCATGCCTGTCTAAGCTTTTGTCACTTCCTTTGCTTACTCCACATTTGGATCTCAGAGAAGCAAATCATCAGTATCTTATTCCCTGTGTATTTTATCCTTTCTTTTTCAGCTCAAAGACCAAGTTCAGGGAAGCACATGTCTCCAGTGCTCCCCGCCAGCCTGAATTCACCTGAGCAACACTAAGGACAGAGCAGTCCGGCTGCCGCAAGACTCACTGTCACTAGGAACAATACGCCTCTCTCCAGGACACCAGTTTCCGGCCTGAAGCTGCTGCATCAGGGACGTGACTGATGCCATCCCCTCCCGCGTTCCTCCCGTGTGCTCCCAGGGGACAGCGCCCCTTTAACCGAGAGTCGTGCTGCTACCTGGTGTGCCGGGCTGAGCGTTCGGTGGCTTCCCTGCAGGGGCCCCTCCACCTGCTGTTCTGTTTTGCAGTCCGCTTCCCTCCACCCTGGCGACAGACACATCAGCACGTTCTGCTGCGCGTGGCAAGGGCGGGCGGCTCCCACAGGCCCCGGCACGGTGCATTAGGCAGCGGCCCGCAGGTTCCATCCGAGGAAGCGCTAATCTCATTAGCTCCGCCCTGTGCCACAAATGCCTGGTCATCTAGGTTACAGCAATCAGGGCAGAATGGCTCCAGTTGCAGTGGGAGATGCACTGGATTCCAAGCCGTAGACGATGCTGCTCTGTGAGCTGCAGCGCTGTAAATGGGGCTGACTCGGGGATGGCTGATGGGTTGATCCCGTTGGGGTTCTTACACCTTTGTTCCACACGGGAACTGGGAGACGCTTCCAGGTGTCAGCCTTAGATCATCCGCTATTGCATGAGGCTCTTCTCCAGGCTTCATGGCGAAACAGCACGCTCCGGGAATCACGGGAAAATGAGCTTTGCTCTGCTCTGAATCCTAGTGGGGGCTTTAAGAGTCAAGGATTTGAAAGCTGAGAAATCTTTTCAGCTTTTAAGTTAACGAACTGGCCCGAGACAATGGGATGCCCGTAGCGATTGGGCTCAGGTGGGTGATAGCAGATAGATAGCAGATAGATTGCTCCACGAGGCTGGCATTGATCCTCCATCCATTTGGTTTTCAGGAAGTCATTCGTTTTCTTAATTGGGAGAAAGCTGCAGGACCCAGTGAGTAGATGATGGTTGGACTTAATGGTGGCGACCCAGGAACAGATCTCCATGGGTGCCGTAGCTCAGCTCAACATGCTGGGGTCTGCCATGCATTTGCCGCGTGCTAGGGCTGAGGCTGGTCCTGGAACCTCCTGGTTTCGGAGTGGGCGGGGATGGGTACAGTCGGGCCGTGTTTGTATTGCAAGAGGGGTCTGAGTCACTTGGCCCTGGTTCTGGTCTGGGAGCCTCTGGTGGTGGGGTCTTTACCATATGCACCCAGGTTGTGGGCGCGCAAGGCTGGGTTCTGGAGGGTGCTGCTCTCAGCTCAGCTGGCACAGTGACTGCACACCCACGCTAAGCCCAGCAGGGCAGAGCTGGCCACAGAGGCCTCTGGAAGTGGACTTCAAGACCTGGGCCCTAGCAGGGCACACAGCATCCTGGAGAAGCCCGCAGGAGGGCAAGGAGCCCATGGCAAGGCAGTGTATCAGGGTGGGGCACCCGCTGGGCTCCCCAGGCCCATGCAGCCTCCAGCCTCCAGGACACAGTAAGCATCTGACAGCCAGCAGGGCCCTAGCAACACACTAGGCAGAGTTGGCTTCTGGGCTCCTGTGGATTTGGCAGGGCCCCAGTGGGCTGTGTGGTCCCTGCAACGCTGGCTCTGAGGGTGCAGATGTCAACCCAGGAGGGCCAGTGGGAAGGGCCTCACTTCCTGCAGAGCACCTTTCAGTGGCCAGGCCAGGGTGTGACCAGAAACCCCGGGGGCTCACTTCTGGTACCCCTGTGCCCTATCTCTGAACGCAGCTGACCACCTGGGGTCCTCCATCCCTCCCTGCTGACCGCTTTTGGAATAAGTGGCTGCCCATTTGCTCCATCCCCAAGCAGGCTGGTCAGGTGGTTTTTACCCCTCTGCCAGTGGGCCGTGTTCCCCAGGAAAAGCTGGCCTTGTCCACCATGGGCCAGTGCTTGCCTCTCAGCCAGGAACCCAGGCCCGAGCGCTTGGTAACCAGCCTCCCAGCACCAGGATGGGATCAGGAGTGGGAAAGGGCCACGAGATTCCAGAAGGGGTTTGCAGGCGCTTGGAACTGTTTTTGCTATTGAGAGTGAGCCGCAGGCTCATTTGTCTTGTCACTAATGGCAGGACTTCCTTCCCTTTGGATAATGTCTATCGGATGTGTGAGGCATGACGAAAAAATACAGTGAATATTTAAATAAAAATTAAAACATTTATTACAGTAGAAGACGCATTGCCATTAATTTCTCTCAGAACTCAACCCCTCACACAAACACGCTTATCCCATTTTTCTTGTCCCTTTCTAAAGCAGTCGTGGAAGTCCTCTTTCATGAATGCCTCTTCATGGCTGCCTCAGTGTCCTGAATTGATTCAAAAGTTTATGAGAATTTTGTCAAATAGAAACATGACGCTGTGTCCTCATCCACCTTATCAGGTCTGTCACCAGATAACTTCCGGCTCCTCCCCAAAGTCAAAATGATCATGAAAGGAAAATGTTTTGAATGGATTCAGGACATCAAGGCATCCAGGACAGCACAGCTAACGACACTCAAGAGAGAGGACTCCAGAGCTGCTGCAGAAAGTGCTAAGGACAATGGGATGAGTATGTTCAAAGCAAGGGGTAGGATTCTGAGGGGGATTGATGTCTATGTGTCGTACTGCAGTAAAGTTTTAAACATTCACTGTATTTTTTGATTGTGCCATATAAAGCACATTTTCCTTGTGCAGTTATTTGAAATACTGTATCATAGATTTAATTGTTTTCTGGTTCAAAATTTGGATATGATTTTAACCGTATTATTACAAGTACCTGTTTCCTGTTGTCTTACGAAAAGTGCTGCACATTGAAACCAGCCCAGCCTGGATGCGTTTCCAGGTTACAGGCAGTCAGTTGTGGGGCCAGATTGAATACGGCGGGCCACCCCATGGCTTGGAGCCCTCTAATAATCACACAAGCAAGCGTCACCAGCGTGTGAGTGGAGGAGGTGACCTGGGCCTGAGACGACACAGGTGTATTAAAAAGTGCCACCTCTTAGCCAAGAAAATACAAGAACATAAATCACGTGTTGCTTCACATAGAAATTGCCTGTTAAGTTTTAAAATCAACTGCACAAGCTCCCCTCCTTCCTTCCTTGTTACACGGCGGGGAGAGCGTTTCTGCCTCCAGCAGGGGGCCTCTACCCCAGGAGGAGGGAGGGGTTGTAGATTTGTTTGTCCCATTCCCCAAAGTGATATAAAAATAGTAAAGATAGTTAATGGCGATTGATGAATTTCAATAACATAAATAATGGTTGTAATTGCAATTGAAAGAGGAATATTTTCCACTTTGATTAATCTGACCCTTGGGCCACCATTAACAGAGAGACACGCAGGGAATGGCTAATCAGGGAGTGGATACAGAGGGCCGGGTCCGCCGCCACACGTCCACTCTGCCCAGTGCCCAGCGATACCCTTGCTCTCTCCCCCTGCCAATCCACCTGGCTTTCCCACCACAGCCCAGCAACAGGAGACATCACGCATCTCCTGCAAACCCCACTCTTGGGGCTTTGACCACCGAAGAACACCTGGCTGGCACTTTAAACGCTGCCCTTGGCAATGCTAAAGCTCTGTGCGGGTGATGACGCTGGGTGGCCACATGGCTATCCCCACTCCCAGACTGCAAGGCAGAGACACAGATCTGCTAGTGATATCCCAGCGAGTGCAGGAGGCAATGTGTCCCTGCAAACCCCACATTCCCAGGGTCACTCTCGAGGGGTTCCTGGAAGTGCTCCCTTCTGCTTCTGTTCCTTGTCTTCTTGGCTGTCCCCTAGCTTCCTGCCCCCGACACCTCCTTGCACCATCTCTCTTATAACCCAACCCTTCTCCTGTCTCCCCCCCACCCCCACTGCAGAGCTGCTGCTGCTTCTGACCTCCCATTTAGGTCTCTACAGATGCCAAGTTCCTTGTGTGTTTGTGTGTGTGTGTGTGTGTGTGAGAGAGAGAGAGAGAGAGAGAGAGAGAGATGCTGAGGATCGAACCCACAGCCTTCGCATGTGCTACATTCCCAGCCCTTTTTTACTTGGAGGCAGATTCTCCTGTTGTTAAATTGCCCAGGCTGGGCTTGCACATGGCATCCTCTTGCCTCAGCCTCTCAAGAGTTCTGGGATTCCAGGTGTGCCACAGCCAGCCCTGAGTTCCTTTAATATGACAGCAGCAGGTCTTGAAATCAGGGGCGCAGGGACACAGTCCAGGGGCCTGAGGCAGGGGCCAGCCCTTGTCACTGCTCCTGGACAGCACCCTGCCTGCTCCCTGGAGAGGCCCAGCCTAGTGCAGTAACAGCAGCAGAGTGGGGACACGGCGGACCCTCTGGGCAGCTTCCTCCCGGAGCCTGTCCTCAGCACTTGAGCTGACTCTGGAACTCACGCCCCACCCAAGATGCATGCTAAAGGGGATTGTCTCTCGAGAAGAACATTCTTCACCTAGCTGGGAAGCAGGGTGTAGAGAAGAGAAAGGCTGGGTTCTTTGCTGGGCCTGGAAGACAGACCTGCAGTTGGGGCTGGTCACCAGGCAGGACTTGGGGGACATCACGGCTGGGAGAGCAATCTTAGGAGACTCAGCCTTCCAGGCTGACCCCCATCCTGGAAATGCTTTTCCAGAACCTGAAAACACCTGGGCAAGCTGGGCATGGTGGGGTACACTGCAACCCCAGCACTCAGGAAGCTGAGGCAGGAGGATTGCTGTGAGTCTGAGGCCAACTTGGGCTGCATAGTGAGTTCAAGGCCAGCCTGAACTGCACAGTGAGACCTTGTCTCAAAAAAACCAATCAAACGAAAACAAACACCCATAGATAACACATCAAAAAGAGGCACTCAGTCCTCTTGGGGAATGAGTGCCTGAAACCCCTCACTCCGGTCCTGGGGGAGGTGGGGAGTGTGTGTTCCCATCCAGTTCAGAAACCAGAGCTCTGGGTCTATTTGTGGAAGATTGTAGAAGCCGCTAGAAAGAAGGAAGCTTATTTTTAACCAGTTTTCTTCCCCTCTTTAGTGGTACTATTTAATGGCTCCGTGTCCATGTCAAAGCATGCTAACATTTTATCAATAAAAAGGCTTTTAAAGCACCCTTTTGAGATTGTGCTCCAAATTTACCACCCACCCTTCTACTTCCGACTTCCTCCCTCCCCAGCAGGTGTTGATCCTCCCTTGAACCCAGGTCCAAGATGTCTCCTGGAGCCCCGCAGCTCTGCTGGGTTTGCGGAACAGTACGGCCTGGGAGAGAGTGGTGCTGCGGCCTCGAAGCTCCGCTGGCACCGGTTCTGAGTCTCAGTGACAGAGAAAAGAGGCTTCTGCTACCTCACGCCCTGAGCTCCGGAGCTTGTGCTGAGCGCGACAATTCCGCTTGTGGATCGATCTGCCTCCTCCCTCCCTCCCTCTCGGTCCCAGTCTCCTCATCCCCCTGCAGCCCTGTGCGCTGTTTCTCCTTGTCCTTCCTTCTTTCTTTCCCCCTCATTATTATTCTTTTCTGTCTCTCCTAATGGATCCCAGTGTAGACATAAAATTCTTGGAGACTTCATTTTCTCCAGTTACAAGAGACAAGAGGGGTATTTTTTTTTTTTGCATTTGGACTTGAACTCAGGACCTCACACTTGCCAGGCAGATGCTGTGCTACTGAGCTATATCCCCTGCCCTGAGCAGGGGATTTTTATTCCTCTTGTGGTCTCAAAACACAACACTCCCTATACTTGAGTTCCACTGCTCTCCTCTGTGGTCCCAGACTCGGGAGTCCGTGGCTGTCTCTGCTTCCCCGGGACACTACTGACCACACCAGTAGGGACGGAGAGGCTCAGGCCCGCCGCAGACACGTCCAGCAAGCGCGGCCGGCCAGTGTCTGGGAGACGCCCATCTGTCACCTGTTTTCCTACTAAGTTCTGCTCCAGCTGGCGACCAGGTTTCCTTTTATAACTCTGCGTGGCAAAACTAGGCACCAATAACCCACCCTTCCGCTCATACGGTGAGAAGGGCTCGCTCTTGTCCACACCCAGGGAGTGGCTTGGAGACACAAAACACAGTGAAAGGGAGAATTTAATGCTGGTCTCGCAAGACTGAGGGTCTGGTAGGCAGGCACAGCCAGGGCAGTTCCGACAAGCATTTTATTCTCCTGTGCGCAGCTCTCTCCCCCCAGTCCTCAATGGATGAGTACTATGGGGTGGACACTCTCACCGGACATCACCTCGGTTTATCATTTCCTTATAGGGTAGTTTTGCCCCCTCCTTTCTCCACTCACATCTACATTTTCTCCACCAAGACTTTCTTAATAGTTTGTCTCCACCAATATCCTGTTTGCTGAGGGACCTTTCAGATGCCTGAGCTTTGTCCTGTCCAGAAAGTGTTAGGCAAGATTAACTGCTAATAATTTTCCACTTGGAGTGAGCCGCTTTGGACCACTGCGAGTTTGTTTTTCTTACAACACACATGCTAATATTCTGTAAACATTCTCAAAAAACAACACAAAACAGTGGGCACTGTACCTGCATATCCAAAGGGAATATTGACCATCCCCAGAGCCTGCTCTCCATCAATCACGTCTGCTCTGACGTGAGAGGGGATAAGGTCAACCACCGTCATGATGTCCCCATTGGAGAATGACAGGTCATTCAGTGACCCTGAGAGAAAGCATTTGAGTGGAAAAATTAGCAAAAGCTGAAGCTATGTTCAAAGATCTGTACATATCTAGTATTTCTATTGGTAAAAAAACTTTAAGTAAGCAAAACGTGGTTATTCAAACTTGTTAAATCTGACACAAAAGACAAATGAATTCTCCTCTAGAACCAAACAGAGAAGGACCGCTGTCTGGGTGGTTCTGTATCTTTTATAAATAGGCAAAACTTTAACTATGTCAGACTGTGTGACACGTCCTAAAATGCTTAGAGATGACTTTCCTTCAACAAGGGACAGTCATGATTTGCCCTGCCCCGTGGACAGAGAGGGTGACCCCATCACCCTTCCCCCGTCACACACGGCAGAGTAGGTGCTGGATGGCTTTTTGCTGCAATGGCTGAATTCCTCTAGCCATGAAAAATGCGATGCCATCCACGGGATTTGTTTTTCTTGTTATCATCAACCTAACAAAAGGCAATTCTTCAGGATCACACTTATCTCTGCCTTAGATTTTATATGTCAAACTGCAGTAATTTCTCAGCACAGTGAAAAATATTCACTGCTTCAGAATAACATTTTTCCCCTTTCTGAGCAATCACTAAACTTTAAATAGCCATTGGTAGATAGATTCCCTCCACACCCTTCTGTCAAATTATAAAAAAAAAAAAAAAAGAAAAGAAAAAACAAAACCCCACAAAATTTTCAACTAGCAGGAAATATGACAACACATGCTGCATTTAAAGCCAAGTAGAGAATCTTAAGATTGTATATTTCATTCTTCCCAGAGATAAGGAACATGTCTTAGTAAATGAATATATCTTCCATAAAGAGAACATTTTTTCTCTCTTTTCTAATTCTCTACTATCTCAGAAAAGGGAATTTTCCCCTTGAAGTTATTAAAAAGAAATAAGCACAGGATTTTTTTGGAAATCATTCCAATGGAATGACTCTTAATTTTTTTTTTTTTTGTCTTTTTGAGACAGAGTCTCACTGTGCAGTTCAGTCTGGCCTTGAGCTCACTTTGTAGCCCAGGCTGGTCTTGAACTCGAGATTCTCCTGCCTCAGCCTCCCGAGTGCTGGGATTACAGGCATGCACCACCATGCCCAGCTCAAAAGACTTTAAATTCTTGGAGATGATCGAGAACCCAAGACTCTCTTCCTTTGCCCCGATTCCTGAAGCCCTATAACCAGGAATGCTGAGCAAGCCCACGTTTCTCCTGGGACTTGACAGAATTCCCTGCTGGAATCAGGTACCATCTCCCCTACCTGAAAAATAGTTTCCTTCGGTCACCTCCACTTTTCTAGGCAAAGAGTTTGGATTTAAGGAACTGATGTAAGAATTCCAAGTTTGCTCCATGGTGTCGAAGGTGATTTCTCCGGAGAACATAGCACTACTCAAGGAAGTGAACTGTGGACAGAAATTGTCTCTTGTCAGCAGGTGATTAGCCAGGGAACAGTGACCCTGACTGCTGTGATAGGAAGAACAAGGAAGTGGACGGCTCCACCGGCCGGGAGGAGAGGCCATGGTACGGGGATTGCCCTGCTCTCCTGGGAAATGTTGTCACCCAGCCCTTTGGGACTGCCTTTCGGTTCAAAGACTCCCAGACCCTCAGGTGCAAACACTCATCCAGTTGTTGACTCGCAGGTCTGGGATGGGGCTGACGGTCTGAATTTCTGGCAGGCGGCTGGGTGACTTGGGCATGGCTGGTCCTTGGGCCACCCTTTGAGGAGAAGGTCCCAGAGATGTGAGCACTAGGGGTGCTACCCTAGGGTGGTCCACAGGCCCATGGTGTCAGCTTCACCTGCGGGCTGGTTGGATGCAGCAGCAAGCCCAGCCCATCTGGCCAACCTGATGCGTGGCGAGCTCTGAGGGGCTACGTCTCTGAGGTGGACGAGCTCATTAGGGGTGCAGAGGCTCAGGTTCCACTGGACATTCTCAGCCAGAGGCTCCCTTCCGTGCTCCAGAGCAGCGATGACAGCCTCGAGCTCTCGGAGGCATCAGGCTTCAAAGCTCAGAGCTGAGCGCCCCCAAGCTGGTTCCCAGGGCCACCTGGGGGGCCGCATGCCCCACTCACCACAGCCCCAGCCGCCCTGCACCCTGCTTGCCAGCCAGCTTTTTACCTTTTGTTCTGATATTTTTTCTTTTTTATTTGATTAGAAGAATCACATATATCTATCCTGGAGAATTAAAGGGTAAAGAAAACAGTCTCCCCAAATCCTGCCTCCTTTATTTATACTTTTGGTATTTTCTTCTAGCCGTTTCCTCTGTGCAATGCTAGAATTCCACTTTCTTTTCATTTGATATTGTTTTTGACTTTAAAAGCACTTCATAAACATAATTTTAATTCCTATACTTAAATAGTAGACATTAATAAACTCTTTTGTACTAATGTGAGACATTGGGTCATTTAAATTTTTTTTCTATACATGCAGGGAAGATCTTTATATTCATTTCTTATTTCCTTTGGATAGGGCTCTATGAGTGTAATTACAGTAATTACTGGGATAAATGATTTTCATGTTTGTGAGGCTTTTGTTACCTGATGCCTACTCGCTTTTCGGAAAGTTCTGGAGAGTTGAAACTCATTTATCTACGGAGGCTTTTCTCATCCCCCCCAGCTGTGGGAGCCACTGGCTTCAGGGCGTTTGCTGACCCAGTGAAGGACACGTGTCAGTCCTTGCAGCTTTCGTTTCTTTGTGTCGGGATGCACGCCCATTCATTTGCACACCCACTCATTCGCACACACAGTCTCCTTGGAATGGTACCTGCGATTTTCCCACATCCTAAGGCAACTTCACTCCCCCCTATATCTTCTCCTTAAAATCTTCCTCCATCTCAGGGCATCTAATGGCCGTGGCCAGACCAGCCTCTCTCTGCAGGGTGGCCTCACATGTCCATGGCCGGCGCTGCCCTGCACCAGGCCCGCATCCTGACCTGACCCTGGTCACTGGAAGCTAGCTCTGCAGCCCAGCCTGGTGGTGGCTGTGGCCCATCTCTTACCTGCAGTCTCCGGTGCGTGTCAGAAGGGCCCCCAATATGTAAATTACCAGTGTGCGTATGGAGGTGCACACACAGACCAGGGAAGGATTCCTTTCCCCCTGGCGATGCAGGTACGCAGACTTTGGTGGTGAGGAAAAAGGGCTGGATTTCAGCCCTCCTTGCCTGCGGGTCAGGTGACCTCACACAGCACCAACCTGCTGCATAGCGTCCCCAGCAGTGAGCACCACCCGAGGGTTCTTCGTGAGTCCCCTGAACGTGAGATGGAAGAGCTTCCTCCTCCCCTCTCCCCGGTGCCAGGGATGTCTCTCTGCAGGACCCTTTCTCTCTTCACATCTCAACAACATTGCCACCTGTGATGGGTACTGCAGGAGCTAAGGGCCACCCAGCCACAGGTTTCTATCATCGCGGCAGCTGCACCCTGTAACTTCCTGCTGTCTCATTGCTCCTTTCCTTCTGCAGCTGGGTTTCCCAGCTGACATCGTCACCTCTTGCCAGCCCGCTGATGCTGGTGGACTGGAGTTCGTGCCCACCCTTCTGCCTTAGGGAAGAAGCACCTGTCGCACCGTGATACATGCAGGTCCCCCCCTCCAGCCTGAGGAGGAGGATACGAGAACAGTGTAGGTCACTGGCTTAGAGAAAAGAACCAGGGAGGAAAAACAACTTGTCTTGAGTAATGCCTGGAAAGATGGAGAAGTCATGGCCGTCTAAATGACAGTCACCTCAGAGAGGAACTCCATGGAGAGCTTCTTTCTGATGTTAAAGATCATTAGAAATAAACAGAAATGACAGCTGGTGTCACAAACCTGCAAATGCTGGCATCTGTGAGCCGTGCTTGAGATTACAAGAGGGATCTGATAGTGGTGAGGTTGATTTGGCGGCTGCTGCTGGTATCTGAAAAAACAAGGCAAGTCACTGGGATTCTGTCTTTTCCTCTGTAAGTTTAGTTTCTAAATGAATAGCCAGGCTGCTTATACCCACACTAGAAAGTAGCATCATTTCACTGGCAACCTCCTTAGTCTTCGCTACACATTCCCTGGGGCAGGAGGTATCTCTTAGTCCATTTCCTGTGGCTATCACCAAGTCCCTAAGACCAGCTGATTTATAAAGAGGTCTGTTTGGCTCAGGGTTTTGTAGGCTGAGGTCCAAGAACTGGTGCTGTCACCTTGCAAGGCCTTTTTGGTGCCACCTAACATGGCAGAGAGCATGATGGGGAGAGACAGCAAGCATGCTAGCTAGACACCCCTCCTCTCCTGTTGTTGCTATGGATACCATCCTCAGGACAGCATCTCCAAGGCATCACTACCAAGCCCGTCTTCAGGTGTGGAACTTGGGGATTGAGCTCCCATGTGACTTTTGGAGGGGACACTTCACCATGGCAGGGCAGGCCTGCTGGACTAGTGTGAGAGAGACGGGGAGAAAAAGCTTTCCAGGGCAACGCAGCCCTAGTTCTCTGATCACTTGGAGTGTCTGCTTTGTTCCAGCCCCCCGCCCATGACACCAGGCTTAAATGTGAAGGCCATTATTAGAAGGCTGAGGGGGACATCTCTCCATGTACATCCTTAACGGCAAGCACAAGGAGCAGCCACGAGCTCGAAATGCAAACCTGCATCTGAAGAAGATGCTCAGGACCATCTTGTCCACACAGAGTCTAAAAACAAAACAAGACCAAAAAACTGAATGCGAAGCAGGTCGGGTTACTGGGTTGATTGTCTTGGCTGCTGCATGTGACTTTCTTTCTTTATGGGAAGCAACTTTCAATCAAGTAAAAAAGATTCAAGCAAACTAATAAAAGTGAACTTTGAGCCCTCTTGGTGGCTGAATCATATCAGGACAGGATTTGTATAGGTGTGGACTTCCTGCATAGGCCAGAATTCAGTCCAAATTCTGAAAACATTCTGAGCAACCCTGTTTTGTAACAAATGACTTCCTTGGGGTTTCACTGCTCTCTTCCAAGCTTTCAACGCAGTCCAGAGAAGGTGTCTCATTTGTGTTTCACAAGTTGTCAGGTTTCTGCTTGAGAATGATAATTATTTGGAATCATTGTATAAATTCTCCCTCACAACACAATGACACTAGTTCTAACACCAAATTACATTAGAGCGAGTTACACCGGTGAAGGTGAAAGGCTTGTGGGTCACCGTGGCGTGGAAACCGTCATCTTTGCAGTGTTTAAGTTCTGCAAGACGTGTTGGGCGGCCTTTCCTGAAATGCAGAGAGCCGTGGTCTGGTGGCACACTGACCCCCACCCCATTCTCAGAGGGGGACCTCAAATTCACGACATCACGGCCTGTGCAGAGTGCTCTGAGCTGCAGAGAGCCGTGGCAAGTGGGTGTTGAGGAAGAAAAGTGGGACAAGCGCTGTGTAACAGCGGCAACTCCAAGGCCACCTGGAACCAGGGGCAGGAGGGATTTTACGGGTTTCTCCCATCACTGGAAGCACTGACAAGTGGGCGCGCTTCACCTGTGCAGACGCAGCGGTCTGAACTGCAGAAGGTCCAAGGAATTTGGTGAGTTACCCCAGCAGATGGGCTGTGCATTTCCATCTGGCCAATTTCACTCTGGTCCCTGAGGCTCTGAAGGAAATGACCTCTGGCTGTCCAGTCACCCAAGGACTCACTGTCTGGAGCCCTGGCGGAGGAAAAGGTGCCCTTTTGGTCCCTAAGCCAACATCCTCAGAGGGGGAACTGTGGCTCTTTTGTTTCTCAGCTCCGCTTGTGACCCTCCAGGTTACTGTTCTGGCAGAAACCATGGTACCCAACACCGTGGCTGTTCCCCGCTCTGTTTCCCTGTGCACTTTACTCAGGGAAGGCAGAAACTATCAGTGCTGGGGGTTTTGCAGCAGGCAGTGGACACGTGACCAGTTCTGGCCAATGAGATGGAGGGACGTCGGTGGTAGGGATGTGACTGCACAGGCCCGGGCTGGAGTGACCACTTGCAAATGGAAGGGAGCACACGGGAGACAAACACAAACCACAGGGCACAGCCAAGCACCACACAGAGCCCCGGACCTCATGACCACTGACCAGCGAGACCAGCGCCAGAGCTTCTCATCTCCAACCTTCCCGAGGGGAAGGAAACAAGGTTCTCTTTAACTCTTCACTGGGCATCTGACTGTTTTCGGGTAAACACACCCTATCATTCAGCTCCTGACCCTCTTACAATGCAGCCTTCGGTTTACGTGTTATTTCTCCCTCCGCATGGAGGAACATGGAGGAAGACAGAAATCCAGAGGATGTCGTTGGCTGTATTGGGGGTACAGGGCTAGATCAAATGTAAAAGGGGAAGAGAAAACAAAGCAAAAATTTAAACAATTTAAAGATCTTTAACAGGAAAATGAAAGATCGCTAAATATATATGTATTTTTTGTTTTATTTCTTTTTTATTTTAAAGAGAATAGAACCCAACAAAACAAAACAGTAGAGCCAATCAAAACAAAGCAGTGAAAGTGGTACAGAACTTCAAAACAGGATAATAGGGCTGGGGCCACTGTGGGACCAGGACATCCAGAGCCAAGCCTCTCCCCTATCATTTTGTATTTAAAAAAAATAAATAAAACAGGATAATAGGAAATCAATAATGGCTACCATAATATATCTTGATATCTTCACAAAGGTAGCACTGTTTTGTTTTTTGGTACTGGGGATCAAACTCACGACCTCAGGCTTGCCAGGCAGGTGCTGTGCTACTGAGCTATATATCCCTGGCCTTGTATATGTTTCACTGGTAACACTTTATAATGACAAACACTTGGAAGTAATGAGTGGTTCAGCTAAAGGGGTTGGCCACTTGCAAAAATGAAATTTTTCAGGTTGTTGACGATGATGTAGGCATGTTAGCAAATGTGCGTGTATGCACTTGCATGTGTGCATTATGAGGTATATACAGGTGACCCTCTGTATCTTTTCACATCTGTGGATTCAATCAACTGTGAATTAAAAATATTTGGAAAAAAATTGTGTCATTACTCAATGTCTACATAGTTTTTGGGGGGCATTGCTTCTTAAACAATGTAGTGTAGCAGATAACTGCATAGCACTGACATTGTGTTGGGTATTACAGTGATCTACAGTGATTCCAAGAGTATGAGCGGATGCATGCAGACTATGCAAACACTTTGCCATTCCCTATAACCAACTTGAGCATCCATGGATTTGGTGTAGTGATGTATATCCTGGGACCAACATCCCAAGGATACTAAGGAACAACTCTGTGTGTGTGTGTGTGTGTGTGTGTGTGTGTGTCTAGCACACATAGTAGAATCTCATCTGTTTTTTTTTTATGTCTGTGTGCAGGAAAAGCAGCCTAATTGGATGGCTGCCTGCAAAAATGATAATAGCGGTGTTGTGGTATGATGGGTCATTTTCTCCTAACGTTCATTGTTCACTCAAATACTGTAGTTTTTCTACATTAGCCTGTATTAATTCTATAATATAGGAAAAGTGGGGAGAACCCCACAGATACCCTCCATGAGTCAAAGCTTTGACCCCCAGGGGGTCAAAGCCCTGGGCTCAGCGCGGAATTTGGGTGGGGAGGGAAGGGGTCTCCTCACGTGAGAGGACTGGTGCTCAGACCAGCTCCTCAGGACCCTCCCGCCAGGGTGAGAAGAGGGGTTAGTCAGACTGCAAAGAGATAAAATGCCATTAGCTCCTTGCAGATTCTAGGGTGTAAATGTAAATTGTTAATACATTATTATGGCTTTCCCATCCTGGCTGGGGCTCCAAAATCAAGATTATCAAATATTATAGGCCTTACGCTCTATTTTTACTACCTGAGCGCCAGAGAATAAATTTAAGCGGGAGAGGCTGAAGTAAGAAGACTTCTCTCCTACTGACTGAGATGAGAATCCTGCTCTAAACTTTGAGAATGGTGTATCTCCTTCCAAGGCAAAAAATAGCTTAGAAATTTAGATTCATGTAGAAGGACTTCTGTGAAGGCTGCAAAAATAGCCTCTTTATGGAGCTGAAACCTCCTTGGGAAATTTTATCGAATGAAATTTAATGGGAACTAGTTTCAACTGAAGTAGAATTTTTTCTGTCACTTTCCATTGGACCTAAGTACATATCTGTCTCTTTCTCATCTATTTCAAAACACGATTTTAAAATATTGAAGTAATATTTCTTTCCCTTCAAAAGATGCTTGTTCCAAGCAGGAACCTGCGGTATTTTTCTCCCCCAGCATTTAATCTGTAATTTTGCAGGTTACACTCATTTGCAGATTGGAGAAAGTGCCTTTTATTCTTCTCGAAGTGTTAAAGCAATTTAGATTAATGGGCTTTGGACTCTTTGATACCCGTTTTTAAGGCATCTCGAAATCTGTAGACGACGATACCCTTTCATATGTGATAAGTAAAACTCTGGGCCCCTGAAAGCCTTTTCTTTTCCTTTTTGTTTTTGCACAAAAGAAATCTTCAGAACAGAAAACCGCACAGGCGAGAGAGAGCTTCCCGTGCAGGACGCTTCTCCGCCCTCCGGTGGACAGGGATGCTCGCAGCTGTTCCGAGGGAGGGGGTGACGCTGCGGGGGTCCCCGTGCCCGGACAGGGGTAGACACTGCCGCGTGGAGAAAGTCGCGGCCACCGCCGCCACTCCCAGCTTTTCGTTGAAGACCTCCCAGACCTCGCCTATGCCCTGCGCGGGAAGGGAAGTTGAAGCAGGTCTCACGTGACCGGAGGCACCGGTCCAGCTCTGGGTGTGCGTGTGCGTGTGCGTGTGTCTAGGTCTGTGTCTGACTGGAGGAAAGGACAGCTATGAAGGACCAGGAGGAAAGAGGTTGAGAAGCCACATGGTGTTTTCCCGCATGGGTCACAGACTCAGCCTTTCACTGACTTGCACAGATGCCCAGATGTGGGGAGTTAGGACTTGGGGCCTCCATGATACTGTTAAAAACTAGGGACTGCAGAGTAAAAATGATAAAGTCACAGGGACCAGCAGCATTTAAAAGTTGTGATCACAAAGATGACCACAAGGACAAGTCTTGAAACCCTCCCAAGGATCAAAAGAAAACTGAAAACTTAAAACAACAACACCCCCCAAAAAAATTATACAGAAAAAAGCATATCCCCATTAACGTAATGTGGTGATTTTAATATAAAATAATATAGCTTAAAAAGGGAAAAAAGAAAAATGAGCAAAAAACCCCCAAAACAAACAAACAAACAAAAGCCAAACACAGATTTGTAGACCCCAGAGAACGTGAGAGACCAAACTGCTATGGTTTGAAGCCTCCCTCTCGATGGTGTTTGTCATGAGAGCCCTAGGAATCTGGTACAATAATGATAATCGATAAATCAACATCCTGCTTAAAAGTAATGAAAGAGACAAACCATGAGCCAACTTAGAAAAGAAAACAATGAGAAGTATAGAAAGACCAAATATATGAACTAAGAAATGGCAAAGGTGAAAGAACTTGATACAGAAGAAATTTAACCTCCAGACTATGAGGCTATCTGAAAATGTATTTGAAGGGCTGGGGATTTAGCTCAGCAGCTTAAGTGCCTGCCTGGAAAGTATGAGGTGGTGAGTTCAATCCCTGGTACAAAAAAAAAATGTATTTGAAAAGTTAGTAGGAATGAATAATTTCCTAAAGAAATGCAATTTGCCAAGATGGATCTGATTAGAAACAAAAAACACATAAACAGACCAATTTCTGTAGCAGAAAGGAAGTTATCAAAGAAATATCACACACACACATGCACACGCACACACACGCACGCACACATAGGGTTTCATAGGACAACTCTGGCAAACCTTCAGAGATTAGATAACTCCCTGAGCTCCTCCAGTTGTCCCGGAGCATCATAAAACTCACCTTTGTAACTCACCTTATGAAGCAAGCATAGCACTGAGGTCTAAATCTGATTTTTAAGCATTCAAAATGGGGAAAATAACAGACAAATGTCACTTATGAATATTTATGCCAATTTTCTAGATAAAATTTTTGCAAATCATGTATCACATTAAACCCCTAACACTAGATAATCTTTTAGGTCTACAAGCTCTGAAATGATGTGCATTTATCTTTCCTGGCTCATCTGTTGCTTTGATGCAGTTTGTGTGGTGGTAACGGAACTCCTGAGTTTTCCAAGTAGAAACAAGGTCATTGGGCTAGGGACTTGATCTGATTTGACTGGTTGTTGTAGTCAGGGTTTACAACAGAATAGATTTAATACAGGACAGAATTTATAGGATTACTTTATAATATTCACCCAAAGTCAAATGCAAAAGAGTCTGGGAGACTGTCCACACACTAAAGACCCAAAAAATACAGCTGAGGGCCTGGAGCCCATGGCAATGTCCTGCACGAGTCCAGCTGGAGGCCCAGAGCCCACAGCAACGTCTCATGCGAGTCTGTATCAAGGATCTGCACTGGGAAGGCCCAAAGGCCAGCGGTGGAAGCTAGAAAGTCTGTGCCTGTGGATTGAAGGATCTGTGCCAGCAGCTGAGGGATCTGCACTGGAGCCAGGAAGCGATGCTCAAGGTAAGGACCAGGGCTCCCCTGAAGAGAACCACAGCCATCCTCAGCGACAGAGAGGACCTGAGCTCCTCTGATGATAACAGCTGAGTTCACATCAGGAAAAGCAGTGTGACCAGCTTCTCCAGGAGGATCAACAATGTACCATCTTCCCCTCTAGTTCTCCGTTTATGCTGTTGGCAACAATCCCCAGGTGGGACTCAGTTCAGCTGGGTGTTACAGTTGACAATTACTTGATCCACCACACTGGCCCTTCTCACAAAGGGGAAATTTGGAGACTGACTCGTACAGGGAGAAGGCCAGGTGAGCGTGAAGATGGTCTTAGCCCTGTGACCCTGAGCAGGTTACTCACTCTGAACTTCAGTTTCCTAAAGAATAAAACCAAGAGGAAGAACCATGCCACTTAATAAATACCAGGGCTACGGTGAATCGTGAGGTTTCGATGGCCTGAGTCTGAACTCTGCCCTCACTCGCTCTCTATGAGACCTTGATACTTTCCCTGGGCTACTTCTAGGTGTTGGGCTCCTTTTCTGTAAAATGAGGGTAACTGTCTGCGCGTTCTCCCGACCTCCTGGGGTCCCCGGCCGGCGTAGAGGGGAAGGGGAAGAGAGAACAAACACGACAACAACAATCACTGAACCAATCTCTGGCGATAGGTGAACACAAACCTTTATTGGGGCTGATCCTTCTTCCTGTTACAATCTTCCTCGTGGGCGCGAGCACCTCACGGGGGACAACCTCTATG
>RJWT010019309.1:0-18461 GCA_004365215.1 Cuniculus paca
TGAATGAACAATATAAGACAAATTTGGAATGCATGAAACAGATTCAAAGAGATATGCAAGAAATTAAAAACTCCATTGAAAACTGGCAAAACCACTTGAAAAAAACTGAAGACAGACTGTCAAACCTTGAAGACAGGTTTGCAGATTGTGATTGCTAAAGGAAAGATCTCTTAAAAATAAAAAGGAACCAGGAAGTAACAATTCAACAGCTGCAAGACAACTCAAAGAAACAAAACTTAAGAATTAGAAAAGTGAGTGAAAAAGCAGGGGAAAGGACAAATGACATCAGGACCTTATTTACAGAAATAATTTCTGAGAACTTCCCAAGCATGGAAAAAGAAAGTGAGGCATATAGAACTCCAGCTAGCCATAACCAAAACAAATCTATACCCAGACATATAATAATCAAGATCCCAGATATTTAACTCAAGAACAGAATATTAAAAGCTGTTAAAGAAAAGAAACAGATCACCTATAAAGGAAAACCCATCAGAATCATGACAGATTCCTCAACAGAAATCATCAAGTCAAGAAGAGGCTGGAGTGAAGTAATGCAAGTCCTGAAAGAAAACAACTTCCAACCCAGACTGATGTACCCTGCAAAACTTTCCTTCAAAATTAATGGAGAAATAAGATACTTCCATGACAAAAAACAACTCAAGGCATTCATGACCACCAAACCAACCCAAAAAGAATACTAAAGGACATTCTAGAGAGAAAAAAAAAAGACCATGGTCAGGAACAATGGCACAGGGGGACCATCAACTGGGGCCAGTGAATTGAATGGAGAGGAAAAATAGGGAGCCACTGGCAGGAAAATAGCATGGCAGAGACAATGCAGTGCAAGCAGGCCTCAATGCACCAATAGAAAGAAACACAGGCAGAGTGGATCAGGAGACAGGATCCATCAACATGCTCTATACAAGAAACACATTTAACTAGAAAGAAAATTCATAGACTGAAAGTCAAAGGAGAGAGAGTAATGCCCTATATGACAGGGAGCCAGAAAAAAAGTAGGGTAAGCCTGCCCATTAACTGCAGAATGTATAAGCAAGACATGGCATTTTATGTGGTGAAAACCTACTCAGTTGTAAAGGAAGATAACCTCAAAGCTCTTGTAGGTGGATAGAAGCAACTTGAGATCATGCTCATGGGTGAAATGGTTCAGAGTCACAGGGTGAATTTTGTGTTGTCTCCCTAGTATAACAAACTAAAGGAGTTAGTGGGATCCAAAATGCACAATACATATTGGGAAAATCAAAGGAGAGGAATTATCTAAAAAGGGAAGGAAGTGACCACTGTTAATCTATTATCATGATTTGAAACTCATATTGTCTTCATTGTTCTGATTAGTTTCATTTTATTCTGTTTTGTCTGATTTTATTATACTTGATGGCATGGACAGCTATTTTAAAGATAACAAAATGTATAATTGCAGTCATCAAGGATGTCCAATCAGCTTGTTTAGAAACCCTGTATTGCTTTCATTGTTTTGTTTTGATTGATTTTACTCTATTCTGTGTTGATTGTAATATGTCTGAAGGTTTAGGCAACTACTCTGAAGATAACAAGAAGCATTATGGTAGCCACTGCTGTTTTACTAGTATCTTGAAGCTCTGTATTGCTTACATTGTTCTGCTTTGTTGTTGTTTTTTTTTTACTGGTTTTATTTTGTTCTATTTTGTTTGATTTTATTTATCCCCAATAAATATATATTGTAGATAACAAGAGGCATTATGGTAGCCATTATTGATTGCCTTTTACCCTGTTTAGTAGTCATGTACCATGTTCATTGTTTTGTAGTGATTTACTGTACTCTGTTTTATTTTGTTTGGTTGTATTCTTTTCAAAATAAAAAAAAAATTGATAGGGGAGGAAACACCTAGGAGGAGAAGGTAGTAACCACCATTAATTTCTTATTGTCTTGTCTTGAACTCTTGTAAGGTTTGCACAATTTTGTTAGGTTTGGTTCTGTTCTGTCTTAGTTTGTCAGATTTTATGGTGTCAGATGGTATGGGCAGCTAGTTTGAACATAATGGGATGTATTATGGTAATCATGGCTAGTTTCCTATGATCTCATTTTGTAGAACTATAATGCTTTTGTACTTGTGTTTAATCGGTGTTACTCTGTTCTGTTTTGTTTGATTTTATTATGTGTGATGGTATGAACAGTTATTTGGAGAAAAAGAGATGTAGTAACCATTGTTCATTTCCTCTCATATGGTTTTGAAGTCTTGTAATAATTTCATTCTTTTGTTTTGATTGGTTTTAATCTGTTTTCTTATTATTTGATTTCACTGTTTATGAGGGTTTGGACATCTATTTTGAAGACAACAAGAGACACTATGGAAGTCATTGTTGATTTCCTATTGTCTTGTTTTGAAGTCCCACGATGCTCTCATTCTATTGTTTTGATTGGTTTTATACTATTTTGTTTTTTTGGATGGTATTGTGTGCAAAGGTATAGACAACTATTACAAAGAATACAAGAGACCTTATTTTAGCCACTGTTGTTTTCCAGTTGTCTTGTTGTGAGGTTGAGTGTGACTTGCATTGTTCTGTTCTGATTTGCTTTGCTCTGTTTTGTTCTGTCTTGTATTGTTTTATTCTCTTTAAAATAAAAAATGTTCAATATAAATAACAGTAATAAAGAGCCCAAAACAATAACAAACAAATTTTTCTTTTAAAATAATTTATTTATATTGAAAAATAGTTTAATTAAAACATTACATAAATAATTATGTGCAATAATGTACAAACATACCAAAACTGCTAGTGGTATAAATATAAATGAAGTTCAAAAACTCTTTAAAACCATGTTTGTAATAAAATAAATGTCTCTTTTTATTCTAAAAGACTATTTCACTTTAAAAATATGTTAATTTTTATCTTTGAAAAGCAATTTTTAAAGGAATACATTCCATATAATCAGTTCTTCTCTACCTTTTTAAGAACATACTCTGATAAATGCTATGGAAAGTGTAAATCTATAGGCATTGATTATCAACATTTTAAAAGGCTCTAACAGAAAGTTTTGTTTTTAGAAAGTTGACAAAAGATAAATCTAGCAAAACATTTTCTCTTTTATACTTTAAAAAGTTGGAAAAAATAGGTCTAACCACAGGAAAAGAATACTGAACAAAATTTGTAAAGATGGCAAGACATTTTTATCATGTATCTGGGACCAACAGCCTAGGTTATCCTAAGAATTAAGTAAAGAATTCATACAATCAATACATTAAGAATAATTTATATCACATTGGAAGCATTCAAATATTGCTTTCATCATTTCATGATCAAAACACAAAAGTAACAACTAAACCATGTAACCATTTGGGAAATTTATGACCATAGATTTTTCCAAAACCACTCCACACACTTATAGATGTTCAGAATATGCTTATGTTACAAAGAGAATGGCTATCATTTGCCTAATGAAGAATTACAAAGGGAGAAATTGGAAAAATATACATAACTATGGAGAAATACATACTGAGAGTGATTCTTATGTTGACTACTTGTGGACTGAAAGGAGGAATGTAAATCAAAGATGTCTTCGAATCTGAAGTTCTGCTTACATGGATTTATGGTAACATAAATGAAGGAAATTGAAAATTTATCTTTATTTCGTCTTTTAACTAGAATCAAGTAAAAGAAATTCACTTTTTACTGGAGATTACAGTGTTCTGCAAATGAGAGAAAGAATACATTTTAAGATCTTTGGAGTGACTTAACAGCCAAGGAGATATCGCCAGTGAAATATTATAACTGTGGGATTGCAGATTAGAAATACATTCAGGAAAGGAATTGTGGCCTTGAGTTTATATTTATGATACCAATATTTTTGCATCTCTGTCTAACCTTTTCCTAGTAATCAAACGATATTGTAAAATCTGACTTTTGAAGTGAATAAAAAGAGGATGCGAATGATTAAATTTACTGTTTTCTCTCTATTTTTGGTGCAAAAATTTAAAATTTTGAGACTACAGCATTTAAGCTGAACCCTGATACTTTAGCATCCATAGAGTATTTTAACAACTTGATTTCAGTTTACATTTTTTCTCCCTAAATCTTTTAACACAATCCATCATCTGAAATTATTGGCTAACTTTGGACTACCCTAATGTGTCATGTCCTGTCCATTCACCTAATTTGGAAAACTGGTTTTAGCAATCTAGCATTTTATAGTTTTTTCCTTTTCACTTTCTTACTTCTTTTTCTTCCATAAGAGAAAGACAAACCTAACATCACATTTACTAATGTGAGGCTTTGCTGAGGTGTCATCTTCCTCCACCTACATTTAGTAGCTCAGTCTTTCTTTTCAGTTCCAATAGCAATCTGTGAATTTATGTCCCATTACTCATTGTATCTTCCATCTGCCCACTGTCACAATGACAATGAGTGAGTTCTCAAGTATAGATCTTTAGAGTTTTTGTTGCTGCATCATCAAGGTCCAGAAAGAAGGCTTCTCATTAATTTGTTTTTTAATAAATGAGAAGTGTGTATGGAAATCATAATCAAACAAGAGATAGGTGCCTACAAAAGAAACTGAGTAAAAACTACCCTTAATGCTGATGATTAAATGATTTATTCAAATTAAAACTGTGCCTTTACTTCAGTCCCTTTTCTTCTTTTCCTTGAATTAACCACATACAATAAAGTTTTCCAGGGTTGCCCGACAGATCAACCACCAAAGACTCCTCTGGAAAATATAACACAAGAGGACGACTTCCATGTCCAAAGCCTGCCATTCACATCGGGACCAACCTACACAGGTGTGTAGGGAAAGAGGACAGAGGCCAACAAGTGTCTTCTCAGTTGCCCTCATCCTCCTCTTCTCAATTTGGATTTTCCTATAGAAACTAATTGAGTAGTCCAACTTTTGTTCTTATGCAATTGAAACAATGTCGGAAATCTGGAAGATAAGAGTTTTCCATATGCATGATATTATACTATTTTACATCTCAGTTTCCCAAATTAAGACTTTTGCTATCAAAACCACCCTCAAAACTCCTTTATCATGTTCTCTGTCCTTTATCATTTAATATGTGTACTTGCATTAGGAACTAAGTTGAGATTTGCTTTGAAACTCTAGCTATTGTTCTGGAGAATATAAAGAATCTTTTCCCAATAGAGTATCTTTTCCATAAAGGTTGTGAGAGACAACAATGACCTTTCAAAAAATCATTTCCTAGAAAACGTGAGAGAAATAAACTTGGAGAGAAATAGGTAATGTGACCCCATTCCTAGACCAGGGTTCTTTCCAAAGGTAAAAATGGAATATATCCGTCTCACAAAATGTAATGATTTTAGAAGGATTAGAAAATATCCTGCTATCTCCCAGGCATCATATTCCTCTCAGGATTCACACCGAGTGATCTCTGAGGGAAGTCTTTTGTTTTCAAGGAAGGGAAAAGAAAGCACTTAAAGGTAAATGGTCATGTTGTGGAGAGAGCTGTTATTATTTCTCAAGGGAAGCAAAGAACTTTGAAGACAGTAGGAAACTCTGCAAAGAAATGGATTCTACACTTCTTAAGATAGAAGACACACAGGAACTGGTGATGTATTATTTTCTTTTGCATCTCATACCTTTTTGGTACCACATTACTTATTGATAAACTCTTATTTCCCAATAACCTTCAAATCACAGAGCACACAGATTTAATGGACTCTAGCTGTAAGTTAGAAATACAAGCAGAAATATGTAAGAACTTCAGTAATTTCATCTCATTCATTCACAAGCAGAATTTCTATAGTATGGTTGACATGAATCAAACATTAATTCATGAGAAAAAGTTATCCTTAAAGTAGATCATGTTCTGGCAATTAAAGTTGTATACAACCCTTTGGTGCATGAGTATGCTGATTGGGGTTTTGTGCCATATGCAAGAGATATGGCTCCCTCCAACTTGATATCATGTTGGCACATTACCCATCCAACATCAAAAAGAACAAAAGAAGGAAATTTATGCACATGGTCATCAAAATATATACCAAATGTTTAAATTGAAACACAGTTATGATAAAAACACATTGGCATTATTCACCTTCAAAATACTCATCTTTGCTTCACACACACTTATCCTATCATTATTGGCACTTTCTGAAGCAATTGTGGAAGTCCTATTTCAAGAATATATTTACAAGGTATGGTCAAAAAGAGGGTGAATGCTGCTGCTGCTGCTGCTTAATGTCATTCAATGGAAAGGTAGACATGGGAAAACACTGTGGAGTGCCCTGGTCCACCTTATTTACTGGGTCTGGCATCATGCAGCTTCAGCTTTTCCCCAAAGTCAAAATGACCATAAAAGTAAAGCATTTTTAATTAACTTAGAGCATTGAAGCAGCCACAACAGCGCAGCTAAGTACAGGAAAAGGTACTTTCAATACTGCTTCAGTAAACGGCGAGAAAATAGGATAAGTGTGTTTGAACTGAGGAGAGTATTATGACAAAGATTAACAGCAAAGTGTCTTCACTGTAATAATTTTTTAAAATATTAAAACACTCATCCTACTTTTTGATGACACTTTGTATATCTCTTGCTGAGTGTTGTATAGAAATTTAGCATCATGCTTTCTATGAAATGTTTATACTTCTATCAATATCAGGAAAAACAGCATAAACACTGTGTTTGAGGTTAAAAGAAAAAATCTTGCTAAATTTATAATAAAAATCAATTCATTTGCCTGGCATGTTTACAAGCACCTGTAATCCCAGCGCTCGGGAGGCTGATGCAAGGAGAATCGTTGGGAGTTCGAGATCAGCCCAGGTCACAGTGTGAGCTCAAGGCCAGCCTGAACTGCATAATGAGACCCTGTCTCAAAAAGGCAAAAAAAAAATCAAATAATTCTACTTCAGCTTAACTTTGTGCATATACTATCTTACAGGGGAAATTGGGTATTGTATATTAATGTATTTCAATACACTAGTAATTCTGTCTTGCTTTGAAATTTTATTAACAAAACATAGAAATGATTTGTCATTATTCCTGCTAAAGAAGAAACAAATCCTACTGTTCTGGGTTAAGTGTAATCTATTAATATCTTCTCAAAAAGAGGCCAATAGACACTGAAAATCATTCATCTCTCTGACCTACTTCAGTTTTCCACATACAAGGCTTTCAACAATTCAGAAATTGCCTTTTAAAATATTAACAAAACACAAACAAAATTTGAGATCACAAAATGACATGTATAGAGGCTGAATTAATCTAGCATCTGCCGCCTTAGGAGATGTAATTGCTATTGATTGCATAAAGATGTCAGACATTTAAAAATAAAATTAAAATCAGCTATGAAATTATAATATATTAAAAAGTAGCCAGGGAGTGATATGAATATGAAATGTGCCTTTTACATAAATAATAATAACATTTTAATATATAAAAGGATCTTATAATCTTCTTGCATAAGAACCAAAGGATTTATATGGATGGTAACATAATTTCAGGAACTATTTATGCAACTAAATATATGCCACCAGAATTATTACAGAAAATTATCAAAGAAGTAAGATGTATTAGACTATGGAACATTTTTTCATTGGAGGGGCTGTACCTCTCTTTACACATATCCTATTTGTAAACATAGAACATAAGAAAGATATCACAGAAGGCTTTGAATTGAATACTTAATAATGTGTATTTGATGTAAGAGATGATAGCCTAGGATTCCCGGTACACAATATGAGAATTACCAAGTCTGAATCTCCTAAATTTTCCTGCAGAGTGCCTCTATTGAAAACTAAGTCATCAATAAAAATCCAGGAGTTGAATGTCAAATGTTATGTTTTGATGCAAATGTGCATTTCGGGAGAACAGACGTTCTGTGATTTGATCATCTTTTCAAAGGATCAGAAAACAAAAAGAAAATGAAAATAAGAACTATGGATAGATAAGGAACCATAGTCAAAAAACCTCACTTTAAATCTTTCACATTATTTGTGTGAATAAACCAATCAAAACATCACTCTCTGAACTTGAAAAAAGTGATGAGTAGATAATAAAACAGGCAAAATTTTCTTCCCATTATATTTGTGAAAATGAAATGAAATGATACACGCAAGGTTTTGTAAAGATTAACATATAGACATGTGCTACATAATGCAATTTCTCCAATCCAGGATAGAGAATGGCCACAAACAACTACGTGGCCTACTGGCTTCATAGGAATTTGATATTGGGGAGATACACTCTATGGTGTCTACACAGCAAAGAAATCACCTCATGATGCATCACTTAGAACATGCTTCTGTCCTTAAGTGACACATAACTGGATGAATATCAGTTACTTTCATAGTAGTCACATAATCATTCAGGTAGCCATCTCATCTGATGGGGAAATGATACATTCTAAAATGCTTATTTCACAAGGCACAAACAAAGTACTTGAGGAACAAAAATATAAAACAACATTGTTATAAATCTGTGGGCTACCACACCTGGACCCTAAAATACAAATCGGATTGCTCAAAACTCATGTTTGAGCCACAAGTGTAAGTTTTAGGAGGTATATGAGAGATTTCAGATGAGTTTCAATACATGTGACCAAGCCAAAGGCTATTTTAGTTCTTGTTTATGCCACTGCATTTAGTAAAGATTAAATAAAGGAGATTTCTTTATTTTATACCCTTAAGTGCATCTGAATAAAGCTTTTTAAACACCTGTTATTCACATTAAGTATGAAGTATTAGCAGTTAATTATTCATTTCAGGAGCATAAATATATTCCTAACTACACATAATACTATTACAGAAGTTTATTCAAAGCCAAATATCGTATTTCACTTGGATTGGGTTGTCTCGTGAAGGAACCAGTAGACCCTGGACATGGGAAGATAAAACAGCACCATTTCTTGAAATGTAAGTCTCTACAATATGATAAAAGCTAATGAATTCTAGAAATTCAAATTCTGGTTTACAGTCCCAAAGGCATATAGGTAAAATATGCATATTACACACACACACACACACACACACACACACACACACACACACACACAATTTTACAGAGAGACAGAGACATAGGATTGCACATTCACAAACATACACTTCCAAAGGATATAAACTCAACTATAGAGGTGAGACCATGCTTATAAAAACCTTTTTCACCTTTTCTACACCTGAGTTCCTGATAAGGTTCTGTGGAAGGCCAGTTGAACACAGAGTTCTGGTCTCTATAACAACAGAAATCTATCAACCTAATTTTGGATGTTATTAAATTCTATTATGTCTGCAGTTTTGAATAAATACTTTACAAATTTACTTGCTTTTGTTTCAGCTTACGCTCTTGGAAAGAGTCAGAGAATGAAAACTGTGGAAGTCTAACTCCAACAAAGATGAGTGCCTTTAACTGTTTCAGATTAATTAACTATATCTGTGAGAAGAAAAATGTTTGTCTTGATACCATGTGAGGAGAACATCCACAACAAAACAAACACAATAATTTTTCCTTATAAAAACCCTGATGATGTAAGTTTTTTTTGTGGGGTATATCTCTATGGCACCTGCTGGCTGAGATGAATGGAAACTGGTTAGAATGAGTGCCACAGACTCACGAATTCTCATCCCCTTTCACATGGGGATGGCCTAACCACACCTTGGAGTGTAAGCTGGTGAAGTAAAAGAGCACCAGCATTTCTGGTAAGGACTTAAGAACCATGGTTCTACACACCCTCTGTCTGCAGCTCACACAAACTTAGTCTTCTGCAAACTTCCAGCACCATCATGCCCATTTGTTTAGGAAGCAATGAAATAACAAATAAGGTCATGATTCTGCATGAGGTGTTATGAATTATTCCACGATATATTACCTTCTAAGAGATAGACAGCATGGTGTACTAGGAAATGGAACTGTGTCTTATCAAGTGTACATCTCCTACTTATGCCACACCCAATACTTCTCTGCTTATTGGCAAATCCATACTTTGACTCTCAGTTTCTTCCTGAGTAAAACTTTTCCAAGCTTTTTTCTGAAAAAACTACTGTTTTGCATTCCTATGAGTGATATAGAAAAGTTCCATTTGCTCACATCTTTCTACTATTTAGGATTATGCATCTGTAAAACCATTTAGTAAGGGCATATGATATTTGTAATTTTAATTCATATTTCCCTATGACTAAAGGATGTAAATGTCTTTTCTTGAGTTTTTCACCAATTGCACATATACTAAGATAAAATATATATTTAAATCTTGTGCCAGCATTTTATTGGGTTGTTTGTTTTCTTAATATTGAGTTATGAGGTTTCTTTATAGATTCCATGTACAAGTACTTACCATAATGTGTGAACAGTGAGCCAAGAATATATTGCCAAGAATGAAAGCTTACACCATTGAAGCAATTTTAGAACAGGAAAAGAATTTTTACCTTAGGGTTCTCAGCAATTGCACCTGCCTACTGAAACTCACCCAATAAGTTTGAACCAAGAGTAGAGCCAGAGACCAATGTACAGGCCAAAGGCACTGATCATAGTTAAAAAAAAAATGCAAATCACACAAGGCACCAAATATCAGGACACTCCTTGCAAAGAAAGTCATCAATACCCAAGGAAGAAAGGGCACATTGTAAACACCACAAACACATTATAACTAGATGAATGTATTTTGACCTGAATAAATGTTAAACAGATACAGTTGGTCTAGGCTGTGGATTGAATCCTCTTTTCAGCAATTTATTGTTCTCAAGACTCAGGGGAGAGCAGAGAAAGACCTTCTTTGAGAGTTGCCTTCCAGACACTGAAATATAGCGATGCAAAGAAGACAAGAAGGAGAGAAGTGGGTCCCCAGGACCCAGGATCTGAAGCCAGAATTAAAACCCATGTGGAAAGCAAAGAGGGAAACTTCAATGAAGAAGAAGGAGGTAACCAGCACAGCCTTCTCCCTGAGTCAGAACTCACCGCGTGGGAGGCACAGTTTAAGCCACAGACACACGATGCCTGCTGGCAACACCAGAGGCCTCCATGGAGAGAAACAGCAGTGGAAGTGAGCAATGGACACGGAGGACTGCACTAGCTGGTGGTGAGTCCACAGGATTCAACGTCCCTTAAGAGAGGGCAATGGGCTGAGAGACATCTTGGGGAGTGGCCACTGAATTCAGAACTCAGAACAACTACAGAGTCCATCTAGAGACTCCCTGCTGAGTTCAAGACTGCAGAACTGCAGACTGAAGGCTGAACAGGTCTTGTTCCAGACTCATGGCCAGAAACCAGCCTGAACTTCAGTGGAAATAAACATCCAGGCTCGCTGAGATTGTCCTCTAACCCAGTTATAAACCTACAGCTGGTTTACTGGGATAAATCAACATGAATCTGGACTCTGTCTCCTCACGTTGTCTATCAGTGACAGCAGAAACAGACTTGGAAATGGACATTTTTTTCTCTTTTCATGTTTTTTTCTCTCTTTAATTGTTTGATCTTGTTTTCATATGAGTATGAATGTAGTTTCCAGTTTCTTTATGGTTGTTGTTCTGTTATGTTCTTCCTATTTTCTTCTTTCTCTTTCCCTCTTATCTTCTGCACCAGTTCCCCAAAGTTTGCATGATCCCCCTTTGCTCTAACCTCACTTCTAATCTTTTTTTCTATTTCTCTGTTTTTTTTCCCTAGTCCCCTTTAAATTTTCTCCCCTGGGGGTAAAATTGGCATATCAAAGACTTATTTAATACATACAATGATTATTATACTATCAAGTAAATGTAAAAAACTTGAAAAAATCAAATTCCCCAAATTTAGACCCCATTCTAAAATGGACATCTGAAATAGATACTTCACAGATGAAGAAATAGAAATGGCAAATAAATATATGAAAAAACATCATTAGACATTCACAAAATGCAAATTAAAACAACTCTGAGTTCTATCTCATTCTAGAAAGGATGGCTATCATCAAGAAATCAACAAGTGCTGGTGGGGTTGTGGGGGGAAAAAAACACGTCTCCACTGTAGGTGGGAGGGTAGACTGGTGCAATCACTGTGGAAATCAGTGTGAAGAATCCTCAAAAAAATAGGACTAAAGGTGCCACTTGACCCAGCAATTCTTTTGAGTATCTTGCTGAAAGAAGGAGAAGCATCGTACCACAGCCATATATGCACACCCACGTTTATAGTGGCACAGTTTGTAATAGCCCAATCTTAGAAACAGCCCAAATGCTCATTAAATGGTAAATGGGTAAAGGAAATGTGTGTGGCGGGGGAGGTTGAACACAATAGACTACACTCTGACAAAAGAAGGATAAGCTGGAGACAGTCTTAGCTAAATAGATGCACCTTAAGACCATAGTCTTAAGTGAATTAAATTGGACATGCGTATGTAAATACTACATTGCTTCTCTTATGTGAGAAACCAAAATTATAAATAAGGACCATGGTATTGTGAAATAGGAAGAAAATGTTCAACTAGGGAGGAGAACAAGAGAAGGAGGAGGGAAAAAGGAAAGAAAAAAAAGTAAAAAGAAAAGTGAAAAAAGGAAAAAATGGAAATAAGGGTTTTGTAAATGAGAAAGAGGGGAGGGGTTGAAGGGAAGATAGGGGAATGGGAAAAAAGAAACAAGCTATATCCTGTACGGGTACAAGCTCTCTATGGTGAATGTGATTGCTATGTATATCTAAAATATACCAATAGTATCTGATTGCAAAAGAAAACATTTAGTGGAATTATATGAATCTTACATTGAAAAGAATACTCAGAGGTCCAAAGAAAAAGGGTAAGAAGAGCAGAGTTTATATTAGGTGCCATGGTAATGCTCAGTTTAAAAACTGTATCCATTATGTATTTGGAAGAGATAATATATCAAACATTGTAAAGCAAATTAACAAAGAACGCATGATCTTTTACTTGGATGTCAAATTTTTTCATTCACTCCATTGTGGAAGTATTTACTGAGACTCTACTAGTGCCAAGCACTCTTCATGATTCTGGTTAAACATTACTGAACAAAATTACCGCACACTTAATTGAGGAAGGCAAACCTTTATATCAACATTCAGAGACATATGATAACCAATTATCATTTGGGGTTATTTGCATATAGAGGCAGTAAGAGTGCTGCTAAAGGATCAGTAGACTGTACCTACACAGGAAAAACTGCTTCATGCAAGTTCTTAGACATTATTGTTGGAACTGGCAATACACAAGGGAACTTCAAGTTAGATTTCTCTTTTAAAGATAAGCAAGTTCTCCACACTTTGTTCTGCTGAACACATAACCAATACCCCCACCAGTCCTCAGTCACAAAGCAGTGACAGAATACGCTACGCTGACCCCCGGAGGATGGAGCCAGTTTCCTGTCCACAAGAAAGGGCAGAAAAAGCTGAAACGGCCAGAAGGCATGAAACAAAGGTGGAGCTCTGCTTTACCTGTGCACCCCTTCATGCTGTTCCTTCATATAAAAGACATTTACCCGCCTATACCCGGTGAGATGGTGATGTTTGGAAAATGGGCCCCTCCATCTTCTCAGAGATAGTATGGAATAAACCCTTTTTTCGACTTTACTAAAATAAAGGGCCTCATTTTATGTGTTCAGTGGCAAACAAATGAAGTATGAAGCTAGAAATCACTGACATCATGAGATAGTGATCTGGTTTACCATTTTAACTCAGCTACCAGGGCATCTACAGTCCTGCCCAGTCCATCCTTTAGGCCTGATGCTTCAAAACTGTTAAAGTCATCCAAGGAAAGGCTGTCAGACCAAGAAGACCCGGCAAAAACACAAGTCATTTTAATATAACAGGGATAGGATTCTTCACTAGGAAAAGAACACAGATAAAAACTAGGAAATCTGAATAAAGTATGAATTTTAGTTGATATATAATTCAGTACAGTTGTGATTTCTAGGGTGGATGCTTGCTTCTTTCTTTTTTTTTTTTTTCATGTAATGCTGATGCTGGAGATTCATTTCAGAGCCTTCTGCATGCTAAGCAAGTGTTCGACCACTAAACAATGGAGTACTTTTCAATGATTAGGAAAAATGAAATTATAACAACTGCAGGAAAATACATGGAATTGGAGAATATCATATTATGAGGAGTAAGCCAGATAAGAAAAGAAATGTATTCGGGAATAAATAGCAGCAAGAGAGAGACAGAGGCAGAGACAGACAGAGACAGACACAAAGGCAGAGACAGTGACAGTGACAGAGAGCAAGAGGAAAATATGTAAGTACATGGGATACTATTAGAGAAAAATAAGGAAATAAAAAAGTGGACAGGGGAAAGAGAGGTCAAAGGGTAATGGATGAAATGATCAAAGTACCTTATGTGCATGTACCCATTCTTTTGTATATCAATATACATTATTAACTGTAAAATAGATGAAACCATATGCTATCATTGTATTTTTCCTGCACAGTTAAAACTATTCTAAAAAATTAAAATTAGGGTCAGCTATGGTCAAAATGTTTGTATTCTGCCCAAACTCATGTTCAAATGTAACTTATAGGGTGATGATATTAAAACATGAAACCCTTGCAAGGCAACTGAATCAGGAATGTGGAGCCCTCACAAACAGGACCGATGCCCAGGGAGTTTGTTTATGCTTTCCACCATGAGCCCAGACTAAAAAGACACTACTCACAAACCAGGGAACTGGATCTTTCGGGAAATCAAGTCTGCCTTCTAGGACTTCCCAACCTCCAGAAATACTGGAAATACATTTCTGATATTTATAAGCTACTCAGTCAATGTTAATTTGCTATACCAGCCCTAATGGATGATGACAGAGTATAAATTTGTACCACCACCACTCCTCCAAAAATGTCTAATAGAATTCTGATTTGAATTGATTTAAAATCAATAGATCAATCATGGAGAAATAAATTTTTAACTATGTTGGTTTTACTAGTTCTTTTTCCATTTCCTGTATTTCTAATAACTGTTGAGCTACTACGATGGTGGCAAACAGTTATTACATGATGGAGTTATTTCCCTAATCTTGCTTGTTAAATGGCTTAAAACTTTGTCTTTAGACATTTAAGTTTTTGATTCAATTGGAGTTAGTGACATCTTTCTGATGTAGTACGAGGCAGGCATTTATTAACACATTTCCATATGGATAATAATTTATGAAACTCACCTTATTGAATAGAAAACTACACTTCTGTGGGATTCGAGAGTGCAACAAATGAATGAGTATTGGATGTGTAAAGATGCAAAGATCACCTTGAAATGGACAACTTATGATCCATCCTCTAAATCATTCATAGACAACTGACTTTGTGTAGATATAAAGCTAGTGAACCAAGAAAGATGCCTTTTTTTAATTTGGTACTGGGAAGTGAACTCAGGACCTTGCACTTGCCAGGCAGGCACCGATGCCACTGAGCTATATCACCAGTTCAAGATACCCTTTCAACAAATACTGCTGCAATAGTTATTTTAAAAACAAATTTTTATTTAAAACTTTCCACCATACAAAAATATTAAATGAAGTTGATCAGAGACTTAAATATAAATAGAAAAGTAGGTTCATAATACTTAGTTAGGCCTCTGCTTGCCAGCCACCACCATCGGAAGGCTTGTTTCCCACGAACAACCAGTGCAGGCAGGGAGACCCAGCCGGATCCACCTCTGCTTGCTGGCCACCACCATTGGAGTCCCTTGCTTCCTTTTGGCAGCCAGTGCCCCCCAGCAGAATCAGACAAACACACCCCTGTGTGCCTGCCACCATCAGGGGTGTCCCAGGGCAGACATGCATGCTGAGAGAAGCAGCTCCACCACCATGCACCCCTTGCCATCGGGGAAACCCCAGTGTAGCTGCACGGGCCTGGAGAAGCCTGCCCCATGCCCTGCTACCTCCTTGGGGTCAGAGAAGGCCAGGTGCCTGTCCCAGTCCCCTACACCATGGAGGGGCAGCCAACATGAGGAGTGCCTGGGACCCCACAACCAGCTTGTTGGGAGGAACCCAGGAGAATGTAAAGAGGAAGGAGAAAAAGGCAATCTCAGACCTCCAGCTCACACAGAACAAGCCTGGGAGATACAGTCATAGAAGAAAATGGAAGTCACACACCAGAAATCTCCAGAGAATAGCAACTGAAGTAGACAAACAACTTCATGAGACTTTAAAAGTAATCAGATCAGAAATAATGTCTCAGAGAAAAGCAGAAATCACAAGTATAATAAAAGAATTGTCAAGCATATCTAAAGAAGACATAGATTTAAAAAAAAAGAGGAACATAGGAAAATGATGGAAACCTTGAATAAACAATAAAAAAGACAATTATAATACATGAAACAGATTCAAAGAGATATCCAGTGCCACAACCCATATGGCTCTTGAGGTTTTTGGGATGAAGGACCACGAGAGGATGAGAAAATAAAGAAGAGACAAAGCTGGGGTCAGGTGGAGCCCTTACTCTCCTGATGGGAGACAAGGAACTGCTCAACCAAGGCAGCATGTTTATTTATATACTTGGAAGGATGATGTCAATTCCAACCCCACTGCCTCGCAGTCCATTAGTTGGATTGTCTAGGGGGTTGATTTTTTCCTGGGCTGTAGCAGCTTCTTCATGTGGCTTGCTCTGGGCACTCTTTATTTTTGGTAGGGTCATGTCCCAGCCATGCCTCAGCCCTGCACCTGTGGTCAATTTCCAGCTTCAACAGCTCCCAATAATCTAGGAAATTAAAAAGTTGATCAAAAGCAAAACCACTTGAAAGAGACTGAAGATAGACTTTCAGACCTTGAAGACAGGATTGCAGCTAGCGATTGTGAAAGTAAAAATCTCTTAAAAATAACGAGGAACCAGGAAATAACAAGTCAATGGCTTCCAGATGATACAAAGAAAAATAATTTAAGAGTGATAGGTATCAGTGAAAAAGCAGGAATCAACACAAATGAAATTAAAAGGCTATTTACAGAAGTAATAGCAGAAAACTTCTCAAACATGGGAAAAGGATCTGACATTCAGATAAGTTAGGCATATAGAGCTCCAACTAGCCATAACCAAAGTAAATCAACACCCAGACATATAATGATCAAGATCCCAGAAATTCAGCACAAGAACAGAATATTAAAAGCTACTAGAGAAAAGAAATAGATCACCTATAAAGGAAAACCAATCAGAATCATGGCAGACTTCTCAACACACACCATCAAGTCAAGAAGAGTTTGGTGTGAAGTGTTTCAAATCCTGAAAGAAAACAACTTCAAATTCAGATTGACATACTCTGCAAAACTATCTTTCAAAATTAATGAACAAATAAGATACTTCCATGATAAATAACTGAAGGAATTCATGACCACCAAACCAACCCTACAGAGAGTGCCGAAGGATATTCTAGAGAAAAATAAAGTTGACCATGGTTCCAGGAACCTCAGCAGGGGAAGATTTCCAAACAGGACAGGCAACTGAATGAAGGGGAAAAGTGGAGGGCCAACAGCAGGAGGATAGCATGACAGAGATGAACCAATGTATGCCAGTTATAACCATTAATGTAGATGACCTCAATTCACCAAAAAAAAGAAGCACAGGGAAAGTGGATCAAGAAACAAAACCCATCAATATACTGTATGCAAGAAACACATTTAACTCAAAAGGAAATTTATAGACTGAAAATCAAAAGTGAGAAAACAATTGTTTCATGTGACAGGAGACCAGAAAAAAACAAGGGTAACTTGCCCATCAACTGCAGAATGGGTAAGAAAAATATGGTATTTTCATATAATGGAAAGCTACCCAGCTATAAAGTAGGATAATGTCAAGGCTCTTGTAGGTAAATGGATGCAACTGGAGATCATGTTCATGGGCAAAATGATTTGAACTCATACAGGTGAACACTGAGTAATCACCCTAGCATAAAAAACTGAAGGAGTTAGTGGGATCCAAAAAGCTCAATAGATATTATGAAAGTGATAGGAGGGGAAGGTGATAACTACTGTTAATTTCTTTTTGTCTTGTCTTGAACTCTTGCATCATTTTCATAATTTTATCAGGTTTGGTTTTGTTCTGTCTTGTTTCGTTAGATTTTAATATGTCTGATGGTATGGGCAGCTATTTTGAAGATAACAGGATGTATTATGGTAACCATTGTTGGTTTCCTATTATCTTGTTTTGAAGTCCTAGAATGTTTTCATTCTTTTGTTTAATTGGTTTTATTCTGTTTTGTTTTGTTTGATTTTATCATGTGTGATAGTATGGACAGCTATTTTGAAGAAAATGAAACATTATGATAGCCATTGTTGATTTCCTTAATCTTTCCTATCTTTATCTTTCCTTTGGTTTTATTTTGTTATGTTTTGATTTTATTATGTTTGATAGTATGGGCAGCTATTTTGAAGAAAATAAGACATTATAGTAGCCATTTGTCATTTCCTGTTATATTGTTTTTGAAGTCCTGTAATGCTTTTATTCTTTTAATAGGTTTTAGTCTGTTTTCTATTGTTTGAATTCATTATGTGTGAAGATATGGACAGCTATTTTGAAAAAAACAAGAGACATTATGGTAGCCATTGTTGATTTCCTATTGTCTTATTTT
>RJWT010019310.1:0-2500 GCA_004365215.1 Cuniculus paca
CCAGCAGTAGCCAAGATGGTGGCTGCCGGTTGAGTGGTGAGAGGTTGCCAGACCTTGAGCTGAGCATGGTCAGATATACAGTATCATCTCCATTTCCAGGGTGAACATAAGGAAGTGGCAGTCAGTGCTAGAGCTTTCTGGGCTGTGCTCTAGGGTCTGTGTTCTTCACAGCCATGGTTATGGCCGTGCAGAAAGTGCTGCTCAGTGTCTCGCAGGCCATCACTTCCGTGTTACTGGCCAGGCATCCCATCACGAGAACACTCTGACCAAGCCCTTGCCTTCTGAAGGGTCAGACAAGGGAGAGGAATATTTCTGTCTTCCTTCTGTCTGTACAAGGGTCTATGCGGAATCCTGCTGGCTGAAACTGAGGACGGGGAACCAAATTCCTCAACAGTAAATGAGAGCAGCAACCTCACTCGTGGCATCCTTCCGAATTTCACATTAGGTTGCTAGGTGGGCCTGTGAAAGGAGCTCATGTGTGCTTGTTGATTAGGGGCCCATTGATATGATTTCATTCCTTCATAAGACATTTTATTTGCATATTGTATTTGAGCACTTGCTAACAATTTCAAGCACTCATCGCCTTTTTTTTTTTTTCTTTTCAGTATTGGGGATTAAAGTCAGGACCTTTTCGCTGGGTTACATCTCCAGTCCTTTTTAATTTAGTTTTTGTTTTCTTTTTTTTTTTTAATACTGAGATAGGATCTCACTAAGTTTCTAAGTTGCCCAGGCTGGGCTAGAACTTTAGATCCTCCTGCCTCAGCCTCCCAGAGTGCTGAGATTACAGATTTGTGTGCATCATGCCTAGCTTTTAGTACTCCTTTTATCCTTCAGTTATTACTCTTTCTATCCATCCATTCATGCATGTCTTAAGGCTTTAATTCATTTGTTCATATATTTTTTCCCTTATGCACTTGTTAACTCATTCATTGGCTCAACAAACAAATCACTTTGAAATGAATTAAAGCCTCCGTAAGAATGTATAATGGTCAAACCCACAGCGGACACAGGGAACTCCTTGTCATTGAATGTACAGACACATGGAGTTGTAAAAATAGTACAGGGACTCTGGGAGAAACTTTTGCCCTGTGAATAGGTGCAAGCTGAACTCATCTACTGTGACAATGGAACTCAAGTGTCTTTATGTCCTGAGGTCTTTGAGGACTCCCTCCAGTTTTTCTCCATGGTTGGGGAATTAGTAGATCTTCCTGGGTTCTCTAAACAAGTCTTCCTGTGACCCTGGGCCATCTTTTAGTTGCTCCTGGACGGTGACAACTGGCAGAATCCCCAAGCAGAAGCAAGCAATGGCCAAACCCAGGGAGCTGATGAGTGGGAAGGAGGACCATGATGAAGGAGGACCATCAGTTAGAGGAGGAGCATCAGGGTAGAGGAAAAGCATGGGGTAGAGGAGGAGCATCAGGTAGAGGGTCACGTGAGGAGTCTGCATGGAAGGACAGTGGTGGATATAGTGGGAATAAGGAAGAATTGACAGTCAAACAGAATTCATATCATTGTTAGAGGTGGGCAGGAGGAATGCTACTGTCCTGTTCCACTAGTTGAGGTCTTGCATTTGAAAGCACAGCAACTATAAAATACAATCTAAAAATTAGGATTTCTACCAATAGTAATAATATTGACTTTGAACCAGGCTACGAATAAGAATGTTTTTCCACACAGACCTGTATAACTGTGGAAGGGCCTTCTACCTCCACCAGATGAGTGAGGGATAGAAATATTGCCCTTGTCAAGCCCTGTGTTGGCATCATGAAGAAAGGTTGCATGTTGAGGAGGGTGAAGTGTGGACTTCTTTGTAATTGCTGGAATACTGTTTGATCTCACACTCAACTTGCCTTGCTGTGTGTGACTCCCAGTGTATATGTGTGCCTTTCCTGCTTGACAGACTGTATTCAGGCAACTAACTGCAAGGATTCTTTGGATAAGTAGAGCATCAGCTAGTGGCTTCCACACACACAGGCTGGTGTGGGCACCTGTTGGTTCCTGAGGATGTTTTCAGCCTTTAGTGGGTGTGAATGGTGTGAATGCTGTCTTGCCCTGCAGTGAAGGTGGTGTGGGTGACCAGCTGGAAAATCTCACAGCCCTCTTTATTGTGTACTTACCTCTCAAGGTACTGTCTTCCTCCTAGACACTCACTCAGGAAGCCTCCCTAGGAACCCAAGCTCAGGTGACTGGTCTCACCTGTGCATCAAAGCCCACCCACAATATTCATGGCCAATGAAAAGAGTCCTTGCTGTATATGCTGGTTCCCTAGGTAACAAAAGTGTATACTCGGGCTATAGGAAAAGGAGGAAACCACAGACGCATGCGACTTCCTCCTTGAGTCTGTGCTACCACCCTAGCCCCCAACTCTGCCCTCAGCAGCCAACCACGTTTTTTGCCTATTACTCTATTTGATTTAAAATACAGAGCCATAAACACTCGGGGCAACCAGCAGCATGGCCGGATGCAAAATTAATTTCTTTTCTGGTTTATTTGTGAAGGA
>RJWT010019310.1:5000-18456 GCA_004365215.1 Cuniculus paca
CATTTCACTTTACATCGTTTCTTTCTCTATTTCCTTTTGTGATAGGGAGCTGGGACGCCCCTCTGGCAATCTGTCAGTGCCTGCATCAACAGCCTCCTTCCTGGGGTATTTTCTCGCCAGACTGACAGTCCTTAAGACAAGTATGCAGTTAAGCTGCTAAGGTAAGTCTTACAAGATTGGAACTCTTTGCCCTGGACATTCTTCATTTCCTTCTATTTTGTCTTGTGGGCCTAACACACATCCAAACCAAGCACCTCTCTCCCCATCCTGGTGCAGAGCTTCCTCTCCGCCTCCTCCTGACCCAGGTGCGATTCCCAAACCCACCCAGTGTGCCTTGGGTGAGTGGTGCCTGGCAGGTCTTTTCCCTTTCCCACGGGGACAGATATTCTTCTGCGGTTTGGGTATATTTGGGGACTGATGGGCAGAACTGGAGGAGCCAAAGGATCGCGAAGAAGTGTTATTTTGCCCACTGTGGCTTAATTCCTTTCTGAAGTTTTCTTCCGGGATAAAGATGAGGCTTCCATTCAAAATCCTGAGGTGCTGCTCACATATTCTAGTTTCAAGAAAGTGCTGCTGTTATTTTGAGTAGTTTTGATACAACCAAATCAAAGTGAAGATTTGAAATAGCTTTTCTGAAAGCCCTAGCCGAAGTCATAAATTATTCTGCACCATGATTCTTTCTGATAGTAAAACCATACCTCTTTGCCTGACATTGCTGAAATGTGGAAAAGTGAAAGTTAAAAATAAAATGAAACATTTAAATCTTGGCTGTTGAGAACCTCAGATAGACATCAAGGCCAGTCGATAAAGGCTCCTATCAATTAGGCTTCCACGGTTATCATCTGATATTGGTTTATTAGCAATAGCATGGGTGCAAGGCTGTGGTGTTTGGAACGTGAAGGGCCAGGAAAAATGCAAAGGAATACCAGGAAATGGAAAGCAAGGGTTCGGGGGCTTTGAAGTACGCTTGGAGATGGGGGACAGGACTTGGTGGTGCCTCAGCCTGGTGTGATCTCGCAGGAGAAAAATGTCTGCAGCGAGAAGGTTGGATGTGTTCCCTGTTTTACCCCTTTTATTTGAGTTGGAAAGTGTTGATTTCACACTGCGGTGAGTGTTTTCCAGCAGCTTCTTGGTGGGTGTATTCCGTGTTAGGAAAAAGGAGCAGCGAACACCAGTCGTTGTAGCTGCCGCCAGCGGACAAGCAGGCCTCCCCTGGCACCAGTGACTTCCCGGAGTTCCGGGGCTCCTCTCGCGGTGGGGACAGCCCTGGCCCTGCAGGCTGAGCGGTTTGGCTAGGTCCCCCCTCAGCATATCGCAGGCAGGAACAATTTTTGGTTCCATAGCTGTTTGGTTGGGGAAACAAGCCTGCGGTTGCCAGTAAGGTTTAGAATTTGCCTGCCAGATAAGGGAATGTCTGCGAAGACTATTTTCCCTCTCGGGAGGCAAAACACAGATGGGGGAGTTCGGAGTCTTACAATATTTAGCTGCTACATTGATGATAGGGATTCTGCTGTGTGGATGCTCACAGCTTCTGAAGGCCCAGTTTAGCATCGCTGCCGAGGGCCATAGGTGGGGGAGATGGGTAAGACCGGCTGTGGGTGGGGTAAGGGAGAGAGCAAGCATGCCAGCGTGTTCTGGAACATTCCATGCCCTGTGCCTCTTGAGGTGCAGGAGGAGGTACAGTCAGGATATCGGCCACTTGTCCTTGACCTCCATCCTTTGGGATGGGAAGCAGAAGATGGAACACCTGACTCAATGCTGGGCCTGCTGGCTATGGAGTGGGAGGGGAAGAGGGTCCTGTGTCTCCACCAGGGTGAGACAGGACCAAGATCTGCGGGCTCTCCAGAACAGATAGTGTCTTCTGCCACCAAAGCACACATTTTAGAGTTAATCGCCTCTTGTAGCTCTGGGTCTTTTAGAAGATGATCCTAGAACTCTGGAAGTCTGAGGCAGGAGGATTGCAAGGTCAAATCCAGCCTTGGCAATGCAGCAAGACCTTGTCTCAAAATGTGAAATTAAAAGGGCTGGGGATAGCTCAGTGTAAAGACCATAGGTTCAATCCCCATTTACTGTAAGTTAAAAAAAAAAAAACAACTCATACTAGTCCCCCACGTCCCTGGTAGATGCCCAAAACCTCAGATAGTACTAAATCTTGTGTACACTACATTTTTCCTACACATACATTACTAGGATAAAGTTTAATTCATAGATTAGGCACAGTGAGAGATGGTCAATAATAACTATTATGAAATAGAACAATTAGAAGGATGTGTGATAATAAAAGTTAAGTGAACATGAGCTCTTTCTCTCTGGGAAGGGTCAAGATGAACATTAGTGTTTTGGGGCCGTGGTCAGGTTTGGGTAACTGGAGCAGCAGAATGTGAGGGTATGACTGAGGAATGCTATGTCTGGTGTTCCTCAAGGTTGGCCAGGAGAAGGCATAGAGATCTTTCCCAGAGAGCTAACGGAGAGCTTGGAATAACTTCACACCTCCATCCAATGCTCTTGTCTCTCTTTGGGTTCTACAATTGGGATGCTTTGAAGATGACCTGAATCTGGGATCCACGAAGAGGTGGGTGGGAGCAGGCTGAATGGACTCACTTTGCCCCAGAGCTGTGTCTGGGTCTCAAGTGACCTGCCAGAGCCTGTTGCGTCTGCTTCTCTGCCTGGTCTCCCCCCTCCACCCCCCAGTTCTGTGAAAAAGACACTTTGCTTTTGAAGCCTTAAATACAATGCTATACAGATTCATCTCGGAGACAACTGTGATGTCACCTGTAAGTGCCGACTGCATAGAAGCCACAGCCACCTGTTAATAACTCCTTCTCTCATGCACCTTGCCTCACAAGGCCCAACCCAAGGTAGGTTTCCAGGGAATTCCCTGCAAACATGGGAGGCTGAGGCTGGAGATGTGGCTGTCTGGCTTTCTATACCTTTATCCTTTGGAAAGCCCCCTGCGTGGGTCATGAGGTCTAGCGACATCCGAAGGGAAATGACTCTCAGGGGCCCCAGGACCCACCTTCCCTCTGATGGACATGCATGGCCCCGCTATGCTCCGAGTCCCTGCAGAGCCTGTGAGCACACTCAGCTTGGGTCCCTATCTGCCGTGGCTCTGCGTGTGAGTCAACAGCCTCCCGCGGCAGTAATTGCCTTCGTTAAATGCTGCAATAGTGGTGCTCTGGGAGCATGGAGGAGGAGGGAATGGCTGTAATTTCTGTGTGATAATGATGATAAGCCCTGCATATGTGTGCGGAGCTTTGTGTCATCTTTGATCGGCACCAGGAGAACTTGAAACTCACTGAGGTAAGGATGCCTGTAATCACCTTCACACCAGCGGATAAGACATGGAAGGTGCCAGGGCTCACTTTGCCCAGGAGAAAACCCACATTGGAATCATCTCAACTCTCCAGGGAAGGTGGAGTGGATGGAGCTTGTTCTTGTCCAAACATCCCTTAGGATTCTCTCCATCTGCACAAGGTCCTTGGCAAGGGAATAGTGTTACTTAGTTCCATTTTCCAGCTGTGAAAACTGAGATCAGAGAGTTGAGTAACCTGCCTGTGCTCACACAGCTGGTAGATGGGAAGGCCAAGGTTGGAGCAGGGTTCTTTTGGATTTGAGGGTCCAATCTCTTAGCTATGATATAGTATTGGGCGCAACACTGGACAAGATGATCCATGTCCCTGCCTGCAGGGTGTTTACATTCTGGAGGTTGAGGGTGGGCAGCAGTAAACAAGGCAGCCGATGACTGAGATGGTATCAGGGAGTGAAAAGTTCTGTGAAAACAGGAAAGCAGGAGTATTGGTGGAGAAGAGGGAGTATCAGTGCTTGAGAGGAGGCAGGTGGTACAGGATAGGAAGCCAGGAAGAAGGGCGGGTTGGACGCTTATCAGGCATGGCATGGTAGACCATAGTGAGAAGTTTTGGCTTCTTTTTATTTATTTATGTTTTCTTTTTTGAGATGCTGAGGATTGAATCCAGAGCCTCAAGCATGCTAAACGTGCTGTCTCTCAGCTATATCCTTAGTCCCTTCTTTTCTGCTTGTATTTCTTTTAACCAGTTTGGAGTGCCCACCTTTCCAGATGAGGTGGTCCTCCTTGGATGCCAGAATTCTAGTAGCTCCTGGCTGCTGGTTGGTGGAGTCTTTCTTTGCCTCCTGAGGGAGTCCTGGTGACTCCAGGTCTGCACGAGCAGGAAGGTGCCAGCAGCACTGGGCAGCTGCCTTTGGAGCAGCAGTTCCTGTGGCTGCTCCTGGGGACCAGCTTAGCCTTTCTGGACAACCCCAGAGGTGGGGACCCCAGCTGTGGGTGCTTGGGTGAAATTGCAGATGGAAGGTTCCTGGGGCTGTCATTGATCATGAAGCCTGAGTCTGACTATGTCCCACAAAGAAGAGAGAGTAGTCTTCTGGACAATAGATATCTCCTGTTCACTGCAGGGAAACTGAGTCACAATGGGTTGTCTGATAATGCACAGGATCAGTTTGAGAGTAAATAGCCTTGGTGATTGTCCCTTAGGCCTCTTTCCAAAGTGTGAGTCACATTGCCAAGCAGAAATCCTGTTTTGGGAATTCCACCTCATTCATAGGACCAGCAGAAACCTTGTGATCAAAGCCACCTTTATTTTATCAGTGAGAAGACTGAGGCCCAGAGAGGCCAAGGGATTTGCCCAGGGTCACACAGCAAGTCATTGGCAGAGCCACAACCCAGACAGGTTTGGGGTCACTCTTACCTGGAAAGAGGAACCTGTTTGTGTGTGGGCAGGGGCTGTGTCTTCATCTCAGCAACTCCCACCACACCTAGCAAAATTCCTGGAACCCTCAGAGTGGTTAGCAATGGTTTATTGATAAACTGTTGGACAAAGGCCCTTGCATCTGCAATGTGCCATCATTACAATTTCTTGCACCTTGGTCTAAGAAAACCCAATATGTGACAAATTCACATTTCTTTCTACATTTTCTAGAGTGCAAGGTCTGCCCAGGTCTGTTTGTGCAGACACCCAGGAGACAAGCAGGCCAGATGGTATTTCTAATATCTGCACAGGTGATTTGGTGTCCCTGGGGTCTTCCAGCATCCCCCTTGAGGGATGCAGAAGGCTGGAGGTTTGGACACAGTGATCAGTGCAGAAGCTGACGCAGCCAGAGAAGGGCACAGATTCTGCCCCAAAGCCCGGTCCTGGGGCAGGAGCCCTAGGCAGGCAGTGGCCCAAGCCATCACCATTGCCCAGGCAGGCTTTTACCCTCATGGGGAGTTGGCATAAAGCCAAATTCAGGCCCCAATGGTGAAGCAGGAGGCCCATTGGGGGAGCTCACACTTTTGAGGACAACTGACACTGTGCCCATCCACTGTAGCTCCCTGGGGTGTGGGCAGTTTGTAAAGAAAAATCAGAAGCCCACGGTGGTGGTACATGCCTGTAACCCCAGCACTCTGGGAGGCTGAGGCAGGAGCATCACAAGTCTGAGTCCAATCTGGGTAACTTAGAGACTCAGCAAGCACTTGTTTCAAACTAAAAAAATAAAGTGTGCTGCACATGTAGCTCAGTGTGAAGGTCCTGGGTTCAATTCCCAGTGTTGAAAAACTAAGTCAGCAAAAGAAAAATCTGGTTCTTTTTACTTTTCCCTCTCTAATGCTGGCACCTAATTCAAGTTTGCAAAACCCTTGCTGCAAACATAAGACTTGGGTAGAGGTGGAACCTCTAGTGGGCCCTGAGCACAGAAGGGGACACTTGGGGGTGGGGTTTAGTAAGAGCCATGGATACTACCGCAGCTACCCACAGCTGCCCACCTGCTGAATGTGGGTGTGCTGGGGGTGGGGCAGCGGAGGGAGGCGGTCACCATCACGATGGTCCTGTGCAGGCCTCTGGTGGCCACCTTCCTCTCTGCCCACCCAGCACTGAGGTTAAGGGGCACCTATGTGTGCCCACTGCGGGCTGAGGTAATGGGTGTGGCTTGGTGCCTGCACCCTGGGGGAGCCGAGCTACGGTACCACCTCTCCCTGCTACAAGGAACTACCCGGTCACATGGTGGTCTGCTTTTTTGTGCTTGTTGGTCCACTTGCTTTTCCTGCTGGCCATTGAGAAGGGGGATCCTGACCCGCTATAGAGAGGACTGGCAGCTTCCCCTGAGTTTCCCACTGGGTGGGGGAAGGCAGAAGGACAAAATGCTTCCTGTCCTGCTAGGCCACCTGTGTGGGAGAGGTGTGCTGGCTGCCCTGGCCCATCCCTTCCTGGCCCCAACTCTGGTCCTTCCTGCAGAGCTTGAGGGATGAGGGGCCAGAGGGTCAGGCAGGCACAGTGAGACCCCAGCATCTCCAGAGACAAGGGAGGGGAGCAGGGTGGGCCTTTTCTCCCCTGCCAGGCTGGCTTCCACCAAAAGTGCTGTCCCAGAGCTTGGGAAGGGGCAACTGGACTCTAGGCCTGGCTTCCTGAGAGCCCCTGGCCGGCCCCACTCATTTCTGGGCACCCTCTGCATCCGGGCCACATGCAGCATGGAGTTTCTGCGTGTGTAATATTATTTGTTTTTATTTCTGTAATCCCTTTATTGTTTGCACAACTGCTGTCAGACTGTTGCCTGAAAGTATCACAGGATAATTGCAGAACGCCTGCATAAGTAATTTCTTATGAAATCGGGCCTTGTCTGCATATAAAATTGTTTTCCGTTGCTGCATACATGGACTTCATTACATCGGGGCTGTTTACCGGGCGCGCCCCTTCCCCACAGGCCACGGAGGCGGGAGGGCCTGACACTTGGAAATAATGAAACACTATCATTATTCTTTTTTGGTCATATGACATTTCTACAAGGTGACAGTCCGTCCGATGCGGTCAGGAAGAGCCTCGCCTTGGAAGGAGGGGAGGCTGTCGCCCAGATGCAGCCGGTGGGCCCAGCTCTGCGGGTTAGTGTGGGGAAGGCCACGCTCTTATCCCGCCTCGCACCGGGCATTTCTTCCGACCACATTTCTGCGATATTAATGGTGTGTGGTAGTGAAAGAAATGTGTTTTATTCTCGAGTCTAACCCTGCTGTTATCAAAGTAACTTCCAGCTTATTAGCGACAAAGGACTTTTCTCCTCTCTGCTGCCCTGTTCGCCAGGGCTTCCTGAATTAAACTGCTGTTTCCTGTCCTTTATATGCATGACCACATCTGGGTAGCCTGCTCACAGCCCCGCCGCTTAATAACAATCACCTTCCCTTTCAGTCTCTGTTGATTGTTTCTAATTCACTCTGACAGATAGTGCCTGACAACTTGCCGGCTTTTCCCTCCCTCCGTGACCTGAAGTTACTCACAGCACTTATATAGTCTGTCATTTTTAATATTTGATTTCATTTTAAGTTATGTGTTTTACTGAAAAGATGAAACCAAAAAAAAAGGGGACTTGTAATGGAACATAAATTTAACCCTTCTTGCCATCCGGCACCAGCCCGGAGCACGGTCCTCCTGCGAGGGGGTGACTGCTTCTCTTTCCTTGTCCTCCTGGGATGCCTGCTGCGGCTAGATTTCTTCTCTCTTCCATCTTTCTTTCCTTTTTCTTTCCTGTCTCCTCCTCTTCTTTCCCCTCTCCCTCCTCCTTCTCCTCCCTTTCCTCCTTCTTTCTTTGGTCTTCTTTCTTTTCTAGAACCAAATTCCTGACATATCCTTCCCCTTTAATGGTGCTTGATGAGTTTGTGGAGCTAATAGTGGCGCTTTCTGGTCTGTGACCAAGTCATCACTGAAGACCGTTGGAGCTTGGCTGTGGGGCAAGGGTGTACAGGGAGAAATTTGATGATACCTAAGTGACCAGGTGACCAGTGCCAATGAAGATGGCAGATGTATAAGGACCTTTCTTTTTCAAAATCTTCTCTCTCTCTGTCTCTCTGTCTTTCTGTCTGTCTCTCTCCACTACTGGGAATTAAACCCAGGGTCTTCACATTGAGCTACATCCCCAGCCCTTTTTCAGTTCTTATTTTGAGACAGAGTCTTGTTAAGTTGCTGAGTTACTTGGACTGGGCTCGAATTTGTGATCCTCTTGCCTCAGCCTCCAAGAGTGCAGGAACTACAGGCCTGTGCTACTGTGCCTGGCTTGGAAATGCTTTTCTCGGTGCCAGCTGATGTTTAGAGAAATGCCATGTATACTTGGGTCTGGCATGAGCCACTTGGAGTGGGGTCTTCCAAAGAGGGGGACCCAGGCAGGTGGTGGTGTTGCAGCTTGTCAATTTCATTCCCTTAGAATGCCCTCCACCCAGAGCAGCCTTGGACAGCCACCCACACGGCTGAGGCAGGTGTCACACACCACTTCAGGGTCCACTCTGCCATGACTTTGCCTTTGTTGGCCATGAGATAAAGGTGCCTGTGTCCCTCCTCGTCCTTCAGGGAGAGCCGCAAGGCCATGCATTAGGTCAGCTTTGCAAATGGACACCGCCAAATAATAAGAGACCCACTAATGCCTCGAGGTACCACACTCCTGACCTGGCCAGTCCTAGAGACACAGGCAGGAGACTTTCCTGGTGAGCTCAGGGAGATAGACCTGCTTTCAGGCAGCCCACTGTGAGCCACATGGTTCAGCCCACTCCTCTGGGAGGCCGCTTTGCAGGTACTGTACCAGGCTTGGTACGAGAAGCAAAAGGATTCAAATTAGGGCTGCATCCTGCCCACAGCTGCTTCCTTGAGGGTCTGCCTGGCTTGGGTCCCTCCCAAGGTGACTCCCTCACTGGTGGTTCTGTTGGCCAAGTCTACCTCTCCTCTAACCTCTCTCCCGCGGTGCTGGGAACACACTGGAGAACCAGTCAGTGGAAGCCTTTTCCATCATTTCTTTTCCTCCTCTGAAAGGGGTGGACCAGGTTAAGGATGGTGGTTTGGTCTCCTGGCTTTCCAGTGCTACTTGCCCATTTCGAAATTGTTGTCTTGGTTTTGAGACATGCTAATTAAAATTAAAGAGGAGGAGCAGTATGCACAAAAGTGTACAAACTGTCGCTTTATTGCTTTCAGCACTGCATACCAGGTGCACAATGGTGCATTGGCTGGAAGTTGGGACAAAGTTGCTTCTCTCCTTCACTGACCCAGGTGGTCTTGATAGGGCAAGGGAAGAAGAGGGGAAGCACTTGTTTCATCTCTCTCCATAGTGGCGATCCTTTGAGTGGACACCAGGCCTCTCCCGATGCCTGCATGTGACAGGGACTGCCCAGCGCCTCACAGTGAGGTCACTGCTTGTTGGCTATGACGGTCTCACATTTATCCCAACATAGTGAGTTGTGAGGCGGAGGCCCACTGCTCCTTTCTGCTTCTAGGAGGGCAGTCGATAACCGGATTTAAGAGATAGTTCTATATTTGTGATTTAAATCTCCAGCACGGCCAGATTATGTATTAGCCTTCCTCTTTCTCCCAAAATCTGTTGCATTTTCATGGGTTCTCATTTAAGAGAGAGACACTGAGAGTTGAAATCAACTAAAGACTTTGATTTGGCTGTGCTCAGCAAGTTTCCTTCTATTACCTGGTGACTGGTAGCAAGGTCTTGGAGTTCCAGGTTGACAGGTAAAGGGCACATGATATTTCCCATCTTATCTTTCATCTGTCTAAAGGTCCCCTAATACAGATTTTTCTGTGGGGGCAGCGTCAACCACATTTGTATTCAGCTGGAAGACCCTCACTGGCACTATTCTTTGGTTCCTTGTATTTCCCCAGGGAGAGCCAGGGCTATGAATTAGCATGTCCCCATGGCCTGTCCCTGAGGATTTGCTAACAAGTAGGCCTAAGAGGCTGTCACCTGTAGGGAAGGAAGGCATGCACTTCTTCAGTACAATTTGAGCCAACGGAAATATCTATAGTCCTTCCATTCTCTCTGGTGCCATCCTAGGTGACCAGGGGTATAAATACAGAGGGGAGAAAATACAGAGTCCAATCAGAGTTGGACACATGCAGGGGTTAAAATGAAAGCCATGAAATTAAAGGAGTAAGGAAGTGACCAGTGCACAAGAAAGGATAAAATGTTGCTTATTCCAGCTGGGCGTGGTGGTGGATGCCCGTAGTCTCAGTTACTTAGGAGGCTGGGCTCCTCTTTCCAACTTGCTCCCTTCTGTCTAGGCAACTTAGTGACTTAGTGAGACCCTGTCTCAAAATAAAAAATGAAAAAAGGGCCAGGGATATAGCTCAATATGAAGATTGTAGGTTCAGATCCCAGTATCTCTGTCTCTGTCTCTCACACACACACACAAACACACACACATGACTGACACTAAAGGATCTGATCACTATTACGTGCTGTAGCTGACCCCTGTGCTCAGTACCACACAGTCATTTCAGGAAAAGCCAGCCTGGTAGTGTTGCTCAGGAGTGAGTGCCCTAAAGGAGCTGGCACTGGAGCTGAATCTTGGGGATACCAGGAAGATTTTTGCATTGACACTGGTGAGAACAAGAAGAGATGTGGCTTACAGAAGGCAGGGATTTGTCAGATGCATCTGCAGCTGGGAGAGGAGGAGTTGAGGGGTCACACCAAGATAGAGGCAATAGAGGGGCAGCTGTGGGAAGCCTGGGGACAGGACTGACATGTTGGCACACAATAAACAGCTCTGTTTGGTTGGACCTTGGGATGTAGGTGGTCAGGAAATCAGGAGAGTGGAGATAAGGGTGGAAACCCTGTGGTGACAGAGAGGGCACTGCAGGGGAAGGTACGTGGTTAATGGGGATGTATCTAAAAATCAGGGAGCCAGAAGTGTACTGAGCTGAGGCAAAGGATGAAGGGATGGGGAGAAAGATAATAGCCTTGTTTGCCTGCTGCTTACTTTGATGTTGTCTTTCTCTCTGTTGGGGTGCATAGTGACTTCAGGAAAAAAGGGGTGACAGGACAGTGCTGGATTTGGAGCGTCCAGCCCAAGTCCGGCCTGTGTATGGTGCTTGGTTTATAGGCAAGGCCTGAGTGCCAACTGTATACAGCTATTGACAGTTGAAATAATAAGAATAAAAGAATTGCTCTTCAGGAAAAAAACCCCACACTTTATATTCAACAGGGTCATCCACAGTTTTCTTTCCACACATACACAAAAGATGCACTTGGAATTATACAAGGGGCAGATATATGCCGATGTCAAGAGCAGGCAAGAACAATGGAACAATTGGCAGATTCATCAGTTCTGCTGCTTATACTTCAGTTCTGAGAGTGAAATGTTAGTTTGTTCAACTCTCTGCCTTACGCCTTGATCACAGTGTGAACGTGTTGACGAAGCTCAGCCTCCTGGTTGGAGGGTCGAGACCCGTGGCTTTTAAACTTGCTTATGTGAAATCCAAACAAAACTGGTGATCTGAAATCAAGGCACAACTTATGAAACGAACACGTAATTATCTTGTTTATTCAGGGTATAAATAGAGTTCATGCATTTTAAAATTTTTCTTCCTGATAAGGACTTTGGCCAGCATTTGGTCATTAGATAATCAGTCCCTGTGTCTCTCATTCTTTCTCTTCCTCATTTCTTCTTCTCTCTCTTTCCTCCCCCACTTTGCTTCTCCCTCTCCTCCTCCTCCCTTGCTCCATGGTCTTTCTTTCTCCCCTTTCTCCTTCTCTGTCTATCTTCTCTCTCCCTCCATCTCTGTTTCTCTTCTCTCTCTCCCATTCTGTCTGTCCTCTAGCCTCCCCACTCTGCAGTTCATCTTTTTTCTCCTCCATCTCCCTCTCTTCTTCTTCTCTGCCCTTCTCCGTTTCTGTGGCTTTCTCACTCTCTGTCCCTCTCTCTTTCTCCACTCTCTTCTTCTTCTTCTTCAGGGAAGGGCCTCACTGGGGCTGTTGTGGCTGCTTCTGAAAGCTGAAGAAGCAGGACCAGCCTGTGTGGAACTCTCCCTGCTTCCTGCCCAGCTTTGGCAGAGGGCATGGTGTGCTTGGACATATCCTTGCCACCTCCAAAACTCTGTGGAAGGCCCTTTTAGCCTGCTTGGCCTCTGACAGCCCTGCTGAGGACCAATCAGGCAAGCCTGCTGTGAACAAGGCCTTCCCCAGGCCTCGTGGGACACAGTTTATGTGGGTGAATCATTCTTCTGCTCTGAGCCCTCTAGCCATCTTTCTTACACATACTTTCTGATTTTTACCATACTTATCACCACCTGCTCATGTACTTAGTTTTTGTGTTTTTCTTTTTGTTTATTTATTCATTTTTTTAGGTAGACACTTTTTAAAATTGTTTTGTTGAGCTTTGTCCTGAATGATAGAATCTATGGAGCCTCTGGCTTGATGATGAAACCAGTTATATATTTTTCGTATTAAACAGGAAGGGAATGGTAGTAACTATGTGAGTGTCAGTTAGTTTGAGGGTACGGTTCACCTGAGGTCATCGTGTGTCTGAATGGCTCATGGGCAACCCTGGGCATCTCCAGTTTGGGAATGCTCATGTGCACCAGGTTCTTAGGGTCCAGCTCAAGTGACGCCAAAGCCACTGCTTCCCCCAGCCTCTGTGGACGCTTGGGCAGCTCTTCCAGCCCACAGCAAATTCTCTGTCCTCACAGCCTCCCTTGGAGTCCATCACTGTCATTCTGGTGATGCTTGACCTTGCTGGGAGCTGTTCTGGGCCATGGTGTCTGATGCTGTTCCTTTCCTCTCTGGGTGGCAAGGTTCTCAGGAGTAGACCTTCTGCTTTTCTGTGTGAACCAAAGTGTCTGGCTGCTTAGCTAGCTGTCTACCTGTCTGTCTGTCTATCATTTGTCATCTATGTATCTATGACTCTATCTCTGTATCTGTCTATCATCTATGTACATATTATCTATCTGCCCATTGGGTATCTATAATTTATCATCTATCTATAGATTTACCTGTAACTATCATCTGGAATGTATTTACTTCCTACCTGTCTATCACTTTGTCATCCACCTATTTCCTGCCTCTCATTTATCTATCATCTGTTAATTTGTCTATCTACCTATTTACCAACTATCTTTATCTCTAGATCTAGCTACAGATCTGTTCATCTATATATCATCTATTGACCTCTTCCATTTTTTTTTGTCTACCATCCATCTACTTATTATTATCTAGCAATTGGTCAATTATCAACCCACAGTCTATAGTGTTACCAAGACCTATTGATCCTCTTATCTATACATCTATCTACCTAGCATCTTTCATCTACTTATATATCTATTTGTTGTCTGTCTACTTCCGTTTCCTCCCCTCACTCCCTCTTCTCTTGTCCTTCCTCATGAGCCAGGCTCTGTTTTAGGCCCTGGGAACACAGCAGAGGAGACAGACACAGTCCTCATCCTCATGGAGCTGACATCATGGCTAGAAGAGGCAGGTAATAAAAAAATACACAGATGAAGAAACCAGAGAATTACCAGGAGAGATAGATCTTGTGCAAGCATTAAAATGGAGGAGTTCAAAGCAGAGGGAATCCAGGGCTGAGCACAAATGGTCAGAGACGGTGTGGAAGCCCTGCAAGGTTTGGCTATGCCTGGACAGAAGACATGGCTTATGTGAAGGCCCTGGGGCAGGCACAGACTGGATGAGTTCAAGTCAC
>RJWT010019311.1:0-18464 GCA_004365215.1 Cuniculus paca
CGACCGCAGTGAGCTGTCACAGGAGCAGCCAGCGGGGCAGGACCCCAGCAAGGACCTCGCTTACCCACGCAGCCCCGAGGCACAGGGTCCGCCGGGGCCGGGACACGTCCTCAGCCCGAACGGCTGGCCACCTGCCTGAGGGTGGCGCCACGCTCCAGAGCCAGGAAGAGCCTGCACCTGCCAGTCGGTGCCACTGCAAGAACCCGCGCTGGGCTGGCGCTGCCGGTGGCGAGCTGTGGTGCAGGCGGGGACCCGGGCCCCTGGGGAGTGTCCTGGGCCCACAGGGGACCCTGACCTGAGCCGGATCTCTCAATGTAGAACACGGAAGTGACAGAGCAGTGACATGTAGCTGGAATTTTTCCAGAATGACAAAGACATTTTCAAGATTCACTGGCTAAAATCCGTTTCCATAATACCCGATTTTGTGCCTTCTGCAATGAACTTCTTAGAATGTATTTATCAAGTCATGTCATCGAGTGTCCCCATCAGTCCTCGTCTGCCATCTTACCCTTATTTTCTGCCTGATATTTATAGAAGTAATGGTGTTTAGGTCATGATGAGACGCCTTCTCTGCCTCTCGGCCCGACACACTTCTGTCCACAGCTGCTCTGGGGCCGTGACAGGTGCGCAGGCCGCAGCTCGCAGTGCCCGGACAGCCAGGCCCCGGAGGGTGCAGAGAGGTCTCCGACCCCACCTGGAGAGGGGGGCACACGGATGAAAGCGTCCCCAGGAGGCATGGCTGGGGCAAAGCCCCGGTGAGAGCAAAGCACCCCACAGAGAGGGGCTGAGAGGGCGCTGGGGGCAGCGGAGCAGCTGGCCACAGTGGGGCGCGGCCCTGTCCCGAGCTGTCCTTGGCCCTGGGTGCAAATGCTGAGGCAGGAGCTCAGGTGGCCGGGTCTGTGGCCCGCGTGTGACAGCCGTGCCCTCGGGGCACTGAGCCCGCGTTTTGGGACACACACTGCTCCTCCCCGACTTGCTCCGCTGTGAGTCTTCCAGGGGAGGCCTGCTGGGTGCAGGCGGGCAGAGGGCCGGGGCGGTGGCTGTGGACTTGGGGCCCGGAGGAGCCGGGTGGCGCTGTCCCCAGGGCAGCTGCACACTCTGCAGCACGCGTCCTCCACTGCAGACCTCGCTCACAGAGGGGGCGGCGAATGTAATACCAACTGTGGAATTATGGTGAAAATATAATTCCGGGCTTACCTTCCTGCATCACTGTTTTTTCCACATTCCCATTTCAATTCATTTACTGACCACTGTTTCAAATTTCACACTTCAATCTCTAACATGAGGACGAACTGTTTTCCTAGTCTGTCCCTTCCATTTGGGGCAGCAGCTGCTTTCTCAGAGAACGAGCAGATTTTCCTCCTCGAGGGCGGGGCACCCGGTGATGTCCTGGCCACGGGCCTCCTGAGGACGCAGCGGCCCACTGCTGCCGATTCCCCGCCCCGGTCCCCGGCCCTTCCCTCCCCTGTCCCTCGCTGCCTTCCTCCTGTACCTCTTCCTCCTGGTCACCTGCAGGTGTGCACCTGTCAGTGGCCCACGTCGGAGAGCTGGGCCTTTTGTGGAGATCTGAAAACCACGCAGGCCGGCGGCTCTGCCCCGAGCCCTGCTAACCCGCCCTTCGCCATCAGCCTCGCCGGCCTGAAGCTTCCGCAGCAGCAAGAGGAACCCCGGGTGGGGGACTCTGTCCCAGGTGGGCTCTGTGGACCACCCCTGCCCCACACTGCAGCTTCTCCTGGCGAACAGACAGCCCGTCCCCTCCGAGGTGATCCAGTCTCGCTCTGTCCCCACCGCCCGTGAAGGGGGACAGAACGAGCGGCACTGGTCCGGGCCCCTCTCCGCCCCGCCAGTCCTGGCGCTCGGCCCTCCCTGCCGCAGGCTTCCATGGAGCCTCTGCGCCCGCTGCCCGCGACCCTGGCTCCGTCACTTCCCGAACGTTCATCCTCCCTTCTGCGCGAGGCCGCGCAGGGAAGAGTCAGCGAGCAGCTGGGCCGCGAAGGGAGGCTGCGAGGTCGCCGTGCCGCGCTCAGGGCTTCTCTAGCGAGCCGGGCGCCCCGAGGTGAGGCGGAGCGGGCTGTGCTGCCCTCCTCCCGCGGTTGCCCCTTCCCCACCCGAATCTGCCTCCCGTCTAACGGCGTTGGCCGCTGACCGACCCGCTTGCAACCCGAGCACCTGCAGCAGCCCAGCCCTTGCCGTGCACGCTCTCCCGTGTGGGCTCCGGGGACCTGGGACGCGCACCGGCAGACAAAGCCACCGGATGGGGGACACAGGGTGGCTGAGGCAGCTTCAGTGGCGCAGGCTGGAAGGCCGCGCTGGAGAGGGCTGAGGGCGCCCGAACGGGGATCCCGGGAAGGCGGGCCGCAGACTCCTGTGCCAACCCGGGGCTCCCCGGGCCCAGGGCACCAGGTTGCAGCATGGCCCGGGGGCTGGGGAATGCTGAGGCCGGGAGGTAGGACAGGGACGGGTGCCCTGAGGGACAGCAGGGCGTGGCCTACAGGACAGGACCCTTGGGAACTGACAGTTCTTACAGTAAACACCCTGATGAAGAGAACAGGTGACGAATTCACATAATGCAAGCGCCTGAAGAAAGCAGATGAAAAGCCCGAGCCCTTGAGGGAAAACGGTGGTTTACCACCAGCAAGGAGTCACTCTCAAGGAAAATCGCGACGACACGGAGCCTGACAGCAAAGCCAACGCAAGGCACAGTGTCTGCAGCGATGCTGGGGGACAGATGGCGCCTGAGGGGGCTCGGGCCCAGCACAGCTGTCGCACCCTCCCTCATGCCACAGGCACTCAGGGTCGTGGGCCTCTGGCACCCTCGGGGATGTCTGCACCCACCAGCCTGGGGCCGCACGAGACGCGCTGTGAGCCCGGCCAGCTCTGGGCACTGCGGACGCTCAGAAGCTCCTTTAGGTCCACGAGGGGGCCTCCACGGAGAGCGTGTGGTGCGGACGCTCCTGCCTCGCACAGAAACGCCCCGGAAACACAGGAGGGTGCAGACGCCCCCCAAGGGCCAGTGGCCTGGAGCTGTCCCCTGCCTGTCCCGCCAGTCCCCACCCCTCTCTCCTCGGGGCAGATCGGCCTAGGCTGGGTTTCTCTGCTCTCAGAAGCGTGTGTGTTCCGTTCCTGTCCCCTGAACCTTCCTGAGACTGTAACGCCCTCAGGAAAGGATGTGACCAACAGTGAGTGAGGCGTGCAGGGGAGACGCGCTTGTGATTTATGCAGAGCCATTCCTGCGGCGGCTGCATGGTCCCCGTCCCCTTCCCGGCAATCATGCATCCCATCAGCCTGTTTGATTGCCGCAGCTCACAAAGGGGCACCTTGGCGCCGTCGTCAGTGGCCCCTGGATCTGTCCCTGGGGTGCACGGGCTAATTTGCAATGTAGTCGTGCGTATGAGTCTGACACAACCTTCGTCACAACCTGGGTCCTTCCCTGTGCTGCTGGTAATCATCACTTTGCCTCACCTCTCTGGGAGCTGTGATTGTGACGCGTCTGCGTGCTCTGGGGCGTTCTTTGCTCCGTGAACCCGGACAGGATTACACCAGTGTCCAGGCCCTTTCTTGGCCGTCAGCCTGATTCCTCAGCAGGCCGCTGTCTGCCGCCTTTCACTGGCTGGACTCCCCAGGCACTGTTTGCTGACTTATCTTCAAGGTTTTTAGGACTATATACCTCTGCTGATTTTCCCGAGTTGGCCTGAGGGCACACCAGGAACTGTAGCAGAAATTGGTAAAATTTAATAAATGTTGATCAATGATTCTACCTCGCTTTCCCCTGAGTAATTTCCAGACCACTTTCATGCCAACCAGTACAAATAGGATTCCTAATCCAAGCTTTGAGTGAAAATCCACAAGGCGACGCCTCTCTCTAAAGTGGATGCCCACTGCTGCTGGCTGCCTGTAGGACACCAGGCCACAGCGCTGCGGTGCCCAGGAGACGAGGCTGGGTGGCATCGCAGTCAGTGCTCAGCCCAGTAACCTGCGCTGATGACGGCAACCACCAGCCTCTAGTTTAGTGGCCCAAGCACAGGCTGCAGAGAACTCCGACTTCTGTTCCTTTAAAAAGGAAGACTAAGCACTTCCAATGAGACATTCCTTTTCATAAGCCTTGATTTTGTCAGCGCATCCGAATGGCCCAACACATTATTAAGAAACCATTTCATAGGGCGACATTTCCAAATGGGGCGCTGCGGTTTCCAGCACAGCCAGGGGTGATGGGCGACGCAAACGTCTCATCCCTAGCAGGAGTGGAAGTCGGTTCCTAGCAGGAGGGGAGGTAAATTTCTGGGTAAGGATGCTCATCTATGGCAACAGTTTTTGAACATCCCAATGTCAGTTTCCCACCCCCACAGATAACTGGCTGAAAGCTTCTAGAAGGGCCTTTCTCCCAGCGCCCTGCAATCTGACTGCCGTTATCTTTACCTGTGCGCACCCCAGGGCTCCGGGGGAGTCACTCTCACTTTGGCCACAACACGAGAGAGGATTTCTTAGTTATTTAAAGAACAGCAACAAAGCACTACAAAACACACTCCCAGGTTTCCGGGCTGGCTGAACGCCTGCCTGGGGATGTGGCCTCCCGGAGGTCCCTGCCCACAGGACGGGCACCAAGAAGGCAGGCTGTCAGGTGGTTCCGCAGGGGACAGGTGAGGACCCGCCGTCCTGGGGAGCTGAGCGTTTCCACCTGCCTCGCTGCGTGCTGGGCCCGGGGCACCTGTCTGCCCGCATCCGTGGCCGCTTTCCCCAGGTGGGCTGAGGACGTAGAATTATTGCTGCTCCGACACAACAGGTAGGAGGGCTGTGTGACGTCTGAAACAATGACCCGAGCTCCATGTCGTGTCCTTTTCCTGCTCTTTTCCCTATAAAACCTCTCGGAATGGAAGTGTAAGCGTGGAGATGCCCCTGAAAAGGTCTCGTATGTCTAGCACGTGAGAGGCTCTATTTTCCATCCCCAGTGCCACGGAAAACAAGTCTCTTTTTATAATTATGCAGTAAATGCCTCCTTGGGAAAACCTCTGAGATCTGTTTCTTCTCCTCACAGTGCTGGCTGTGGCCCCCTCCTCCCTTCCTCTCTCCTGCACCGTGCTCCAGCACCCCTCCCTGCCTGCAGCAGCTGCTTCTCCGAGCTCCTTCTGGAGCCTTCCGTGCTTCTTTCCGAGTCGGCGCTCTGGGGCACCTGGCCTTGATCGCCTTCTGCACGTGCAACCCTTAAACCCACGCTTTTCTCTGGATCGCTCCCCTCTCACTGCTCCTCGCCTGCCCTGCGTTTTCTCGCAGCTGAAAGCCGCTAGACTTCCCCAGGCCCAGCCTGTTCCTCCTTTCCCTGGGGACCAGAGGTTCTCCCCTCTGCTCCTTTCTGGGTGTCCCTGGGCTTCCTGGGCACTGGTTTCGCTGGGAATTCTGCGCCCAAGCTCTCCCGGCTCTGACTAGTGGAGGGGCGACTGTGCCATGCTCTGGGTCAGAGCCCTGTGCTTGCGACTATTAAGCCAGCTCCCAGGTGTCTTCTACCCATGGGGCCCACTGTCCTTGTGCCCAGGTCCCTGCTGATCTGGTGCCACATCCTCTCGATTCCAGCACCTTGCCCTGGCATGCACCACCCAAGGGTATCCCGGTGCCAACCGGAAGCTGGTTGTTGGGCTACTTCTGTCCAGAGCAGCTCTCGCTGCGCACGTCCCTTCCTGCTGGGACGTGAAATCCCAGGAGGCCTGGTTCTCCGGCGCCGTCTCTCCCCACAGGCCAGGAATCTGCAGGGCGCCGCTTGCTTCCCTGTTTGCTCCCAGGCTGTGGCCCTGCCGCTGCCCTGCTGGGGAGCCAGCGTGCACTGTGCTGCGGCTCCTCCCGGGCCCAGACGGTGACCCCCGGAGGAAGCTGGGGGAGGTCCCCAGGGAGGTGGGAAGTGGGGGTGTCAGGACATTTAAGAGGAGGTCTGGGAAATAATTATTACCAGACCAGAAAGGAGCATTTACTTAGTATTTTCAGAGTGTGTTTCCTGTTTTTTTTTTCCCCACCAGAGCCACATGTTGCTATGGGAACAAGGATGGCACTGGGAGCGCAGAGCCACTCACTGGCTGACAGAAGCCTGCAAATAAATTCTGCTTCACTCCAGGCTCTGTGCTGAGCAGTCCTGGAGGGCAGCTCAAGTAGCCACTCGCAGACTTTTGGTCCTGCTGGTGCCGGCTCACGCAGACCCTCCCGTGACAAGCTCCAGGCCCACTGTTATTTCTAGCACGGCAGGTGGCGGGTGTGCAGCATGATCTGCAGCCCTGGCCTTGCACACCGTCCTCGACGTGATCTCACTCACGTCTACCAATCCCCAGGGCCGGGGTCACCGGACCCACTTTAGAGACAAGGAAAACGCGCCCCCTCCCTGCACCTGTCCACACCAGCAGCCACCACCACGGACTTCTCTACACTCCTCTCCCTCCCCACCACGCATGGCGCCAGCATTTGAAATGTCACCCGGAGTTAATGTGCTCTTCTTGGGGGTCGATGACTATTAGGCAGTGAGGCTGCTGCAGTCCCTGTAAGGAAGGCCCCTGCCTCAGTTTCTCCCCTAGATCTATTGTAGGCAGTGCACAAAATGAGCCCACAGGAACCGCCCAACTGCCAATGTCTGACTCAGTCATCAGAGTTACGGGCCAGGCAAAACGAGGTTCACTTCTGTGCCTTAAGATTTACCAGGCCTTTCCAGGAGAGGTGACAGCCTGCGTGTGAAGAGCCAGCCTACCTGGGCTCAAACCCCAGTTCTGCCACTCAGTGGTGGGTGACCCTGTACCAATTGGCATTTCTTGCTTTGGTTTCTTAATACTTCCTTTTTGCTTAAAACCAAATTTTGTATTGTAAAAACTATGCACTAAAAGATGCATGAAACCCATGCGCAGTTGGCTGAATAATTACACAGAGGCACCGCCCGGCCCAGAAGCAGGGACCCCCACATGCCCCAGCCAGGCCTCTGCACGCGGAGGAAACCCCGATTCTCGCCTGAACAATCACCGCTCCCGGAACTCTTCCTTAGCAGTTCTAACTCCTGAGAAGGCACAAACTCTACACAGGTGGCCCGTGGTGGCCTGGGGTCTGCCGTGTCAGTGCTGGGGGTGGCAGGTACAGCTCACGGTCACGTCCTGTCCTGACCAGCAGGGCTCTTCTGAGCACGCTCAGTCATCAGGGGACACAATATACACACGCTTGGCCCTGCCAGATACGCCGCACCTCTCCAAAGGGACTGGGGGACAGATGCCACTGCTCCACACTCTGCCACCTTCAAAACAGAAGTGCAGAGAGTGAGTACAAAGGGTTTGGCATGGGCCTGGCACGGTCAGAGCTCAGGCCGCACTAGCTGTGCTCGCCATCACCAGTAACCACTATTCTCACTATGGGGGCGCTAAGTGAGGGGAGGCTAAGTGCTGGGTGTGCACACTTCCCCATTTACTACCGTTCCTGGGCTAGGGAGGCCCTGAGACAGACATGGCTCTCGCTAACGTGAAGTTCTTGTCCTTTCTTCCTGGGTTTGACTGCCTGGGGGACGCGAGACAGCTGCAGGGATGCGGCTTCCTTCGCCCCTTCGGCGAACAGGTAGGTACTCCATGCTGGGTGCCATGCTGGGAGCTGAAGGGACAGAGGCGAGTATGACGTGTCCCCTCTCCTCGCCACATAGTCAACAAGAACAGTGGGACCCTGGGAGCTGCTCCGGCCGTCAGTGCCACCCTCCGTTCCTGCAATCGACCTGGCAAAGCTACAGGCAGCTCTCGTGGGCAAGAACCCCGCCTTTCTACGTGCGCTTTGCTCTTCCCCTGCTTAATCCTCAGAGCCTCCTGGACCCTGAGCTCCCTGCTTACAGAGAAACCACTCTAGAACTTTCTCTCGAACCCAGGTTGTCATAAAAGGCGTAACTTCTGCCCTTCCTTTTTATTTTTGGTACTAGGAATCGAACTCAGGACCTCGTACTTGCCAGGCTGGCGCTGTGCCACTGAGCTACTCCCCCAGCCCATCCTGTCCCTTTTAATACCATGGACTCATTTTCATGTGTGCAGACGTGATCCCATTTAAACTCTGCTGAACTTTCTTAACGAGACAGGTGTGTATCTTTGCTACTACTATCTTGCTAGGATAATTAATACAATGAAAGGGATAAGGCTGGAGCGAGACCAAGCACCTGGGAGAAGCAGCAGGGCTCTGCGGTGTGGGCAGGGGACGAGAGTCGAGGTCTGCATTGACGTCCGCAGCACGTGCAGCGCCTGGCCTCCTTGACAGGCGAGGCGTAGATGGAAGCAATGTCCGGGGCGCCCCCACTGCCAACAGTGAGCCTCCGCTAAGCTGGCCTCCGAGACCACCAGAGCCCAAGGTCGGAGCCAGGAGCGACCCTTCCAGCCTCGGCACTGCGCGGAATCAGGTGAACAGAACATGCGGGCCGGGGGCAGGTTGCTCAGGGCCACACACGGGTGTGCAGCTAGTCCCCGACGAGGCACCGGATGGAGGACTGGGGGCCGTTCAAGGGGCAAGGAGAGCAGCGCGGGACGCTTGGGAGAGGAAGAGGAAGTGACACGTGGGTGACGAAGGAGGGGTGGTAAGTGACAAGGACACGCTGAGGACAGGGAGCAGGAGGTCACGGGAGGAGCGGAGGAGTCTGCAAGAGGCAAGCATGAGGGGAATTTACTGACAGAAGTCGTAAGTGTAGCTGAAAAATCAAATGAATTCATTGCTGCGGCGCTCACGACAGACGAGGAGGGAGATGCCAGCAGCAAACACGCACTCCCCAGGGGAGGGCGCTGCCGCAGGAGCCAGACGCGGAGCCACAGTGATCAAGAATCGGCTGAGGGCCGGGGGTGTAGCTCAGCAGCACGGCACCTGCCTGGTGAACATGAGGCCCCGAGTTCGATTCCACACACACACACGGGAAAGAAAAAGGAAAAGAAATCGGCATGGGCCACGCAGCAGGCGACCCAGGAAGGCCTGGTGACCAGAGCGGGACAGACACAGCCCGCAGAGGGCTCATCCCAACCCGGCATGGCTTGAGAGCTGGACGCCTGGAGGTGGGCGTGGTCCCTGTGGTCATGGCCACGGACACACTGTCCAGGCCTCTCCCTAGCTTTGCTGAAACAGCCCCACACTGTCTCCTCTGCACACAGGAGCCCTGCCTTGCCCTAGGCACCCCGTCAGTGGAATTCTGCCCCACGGCCCAGCCTAAGGCGGTCTCCAAAGCTGCTCGGCCACCTAGTGGAGACAGACACACCAGGGCCACCGTCCATGATGCCAAAGAGGGGCCCCGGCCATTTCTGATGGCCTGGTTCTAGCTCCCCAGGGACTAGGGATCAGGGCTGTGCTACACACTGGCCCCCAGTCTTCCCCTGGCTATGCCCCGTGTGGCAGCGCGCGTCCCTGTTCTCAGTCCTCCAGAGCTGTCTCCTAGGAGTGCTGCCCCCCCAACCAAGCCATCTTCCTTTCCCCGGGCAGCCTGTGCCCAAGACCGGGGATGCGGCCTTCCAGCAACCAGTGAGTGGCAACACAGAGGCCTCTGCATGTGCACCCTTGGAGATGCAGCTCTGCTGCGTCTTCTTGTGTGTGGAGGGTGCTGTGGTGTGTGGATCCCGCCTAAGGCCCGATTATCATTTGTTTTATGATTTAAGATGTTTCACAGCTAGCGATGCCACGGTGGGGCTTTATTTTCCTGGTCACTGACCAGTTACTCATCAGCCAAATGAGACAGATCATCAGGTAACTAGTGACCCCTGACCAGACCATGCAACCTGGAGGCCTGGCCTCCACCCAAGGGGCTGGGGACCTGGCACAGAGGCTGTGGGGGGCCATCATGGAAGAGAGAGCATGCCTGCCAACTTCGCAGCTCTGCAACTGGCAGCCACGCCTCATGTGGAAGACCTTTGACACACAACATGCAAGGTTCCACTCCCTTCCTCTGGTCACAGAGGTGATGGGGCTGGGGCTACGGACAGGTCTGGCAGAGACACTGACAGACACCCGGTGACATCTCAGTCTCTCCCGTTGTAATACATAATTTCAGAGCTCCAGCTGGACAGTAACACAAAAAAACCATCTTTTTTCTGGGGGTAGGCATTGTATGAGAAATAAGGGCTGCAAATAAAAAATAGTTCATTACTTGGAAAGATAAATTTAAACTTTTCAAAATTAGTAAGTACCATTAATAACAGCATAAGTGGTAATAAAAATTGGAATTTATTTGCAAAATTTTTAAATTATGGGTTGAAATCAAATATATATTAAAATGCAGATTCAAATTTACTTGTTATACACACAAAAAGAAAAAAAAAACGTGATTTTGTAATCCAGTGTTTAGAATTCTTGAATTTTGCTTTAAAAACCTGAGTTTACTTTTCTAATTTTCAGGTTTATTGTGAAATGAAGAGGTAAGAGAGAAAGTTCAGGTTTCTGTTTAGGTGCACCTCTACAAGAAAAACTGTGGGTGGGAATCATTTTTATTCTAAATAAACAGAAAAGGCGAAACGACTGTAAATCATCACAATACTTTCACTTTTTAAAACGCTGTTTGAAGAACTGACACGCGGAGGTGCCCAGGAGAATTCTGACTCCAGGCAAGGACGGAGACGCAGCGCCTGCACCCTGGGCCTCCGCCTCCCGCAGTCGCTCCCTCGCCTGGCCCGCGTGCATCCGCTGGGTGCTACCGCGCGGCCTCGGAAGGTCACCCCACAGGCCTGGGCGCTGTCCCGGACTCACACCCGACCCCGGCCCCTCACTGCCACGAAGCCAGCGCCGGGAAACACGGAGCGAGCTCGCGAGGGGTGGGTCAGCACTGTGCCTGCGCGGCGCCTTCTCCTCCCCGCACTGTCCCTGTCCCTGTCCCTGTCCCTGTCCCTGACCCGCCGTCTTTACCCACAGGCCTCTCAGAGGTACAGGCCACCCAGGAAGTGGTGGCAAAAGCAAAAGAGCGACAGGAGCCCAGCCATCCCTGACAGCCGCTCCTCAGAGGGTCGAGGACCCGCAGGAAACCGCTGTTGGAGAGGCCGGGCTCAGCGGCTGGGAGGGCCGGGCGGGGCTGCAGCTTCCAGCCCCGAGCAGAGCGAGGTGGCAGCTTGGGACGGGCCCTCCCGCGCCAGCTGTGGGGCCACTAAGCCTCACCTACCTCGTTGGCCGTGTTGTGTGTGCCCACGATGCGGATGAAGGAGGCGGGCTGTCTCTCAAAGGTCACCGACTGCCAGGACCTGCGGGGGAGCACAGGTGAGACGCTGCGGCCGCCCCCACGCGGGAGCCCCGGGCCACAGCGCGGGCTGAAGGGCACAGGACACCGCGTCCGTCTCAGAGAAGGCGCGGCCACCCGCCAGCGACTGGACTCGGGGTTCCCGTAAGGCCGTGGACAAGCACACCCCTGCGCGGCTGGGGCCGGCCGCGGTGGCCGCAGGAGGGAGCCGCTTGTCTCGTCAGGGTGGGAGGCTGCTGGCGGAGCGGCCTGCCCTGGACAGGGCCCCTTCTCCCACGGCCGCCCCTCCTGATGAGCTGGGCCACACCCACGACAGTGAGCGCCGACAGTATTTTCTGCAATGAATGCGCGGGGTTCACCGTGGTTGCCAGCCCTCCTCCGCTCACACAGTGGAAACGCCAGCTGCTGCGAAGCTGTTTCCTGTAATTGTCTAATTACCAAGTGATGCTAGCAAAGAAAATATATGTATTTGCAGTTTGTTTTCCCCCTCTGGTTTCAGGTGTTCCATCTTCTCTCCCCCATGAACCTCCCACTGAGATTGATTCACTGCTGCCTGGACACCAGGCCTCTTAAGGTCATTAAAAAGTCGTTACCAGGCTGTGTGCAAAGGCTGTGCCTCACAAAGCAGCTTTCTGAAAGCAGATCAGAAAAATCGCTCTTTGTAAAAACGCCATTATTCATACACGAAGGTGAGGCCCTCCACCGCCCTGCTCGCACTCCTGCCGTCTCCCTGGAGGGGTCCTCAACCCCAGGCCAGCGCTCCCGGGCGGGCGGCCTGCAGGTGGGATGCAGCCTGCGACCCAGGAAGTGGGCCAGGCCTGCCTGTCGCTTCTCGGCTGAACTGAGGGCACTAAGGGAGCACCTGGAGTCCCATCCCGGTCCCATGAACCCACAGCACACCCTGAAGCCGGTCCGCTGCCTGTTTTGCAGCAGCCCAGCCCTCCAGGAAAGGACAAGACAACAAGTCACAACAGCCAGTGACAACTCCTGGGCTCAAGTCACAGTGCACAGAAAGGCCTGGGTGGAGGGGTGGTGGGCGTAGCCCCGCGCCTGTCAGTCCTCTGAAGGTCAGACTCCCCACTCAGAAGCGCTGGGGCCCCCACTGCACACTCCCCCGTGCAAGGCTCCTCCTCGGCCACGGGGCTCTGGGCAGGGCGGCAGGCTGAGCAGGAGGGAGCATGTGTGGAGTAATAAGATCAGAAGGTCTCAATTTAATACCAATCCTCCATTATATCGCATTAATATCTAATCACATTAGAGTTCATTTGCACTAACACAGCCCAAGAGTTGAATATATGATCTCATTTTCGGCAGAACTAGATACTCATCCTGAAACCAAAGTATCAGTAGGAACAGAAGCTGGTGAGGATGAGGTAATGAGCATCTCGCGCCCCAACTCCCAATTCTGTTTCCCCTATTTCTTCGGCATGAACTTCCTTCCCTTTCCCGTCTCTCCCTTCCCCATCTCCTTCCCTCCCTCCCTTTCTTGCAGAGGGGGTCTCCCTATGTTGCCTAAGCTGGTCTCAAACAGCTAAGCTCAAGAATCCTCCTGCCTCAGCCTCCTGAGCATTGAGACTATAGGTGTGCACCATGGTGCTTGGCCAAAATAACTGTTAATGCTGCTCAATGTGGTGACAACTCTAGGACCGAGCCACATCTCCCATCACTAGGTGACCTCCAAGCTCAAGGTCTCCACTGAGATTTCCCAGGGCCAGAGCGCCATACCATCACTTAGTCTGTGGGAAAGCTCAGAGCCATTAGTGCACTTTACTGACAGCTGCATAAACAGCCTGCTTGCCCAGCACCTGCCCTCTCGTGAGACGCACAACTTCCAGGAAAGACGAGCGCGCTGCTGGGGTGGGGGTGAGCGGCGGGGCTGGGCTGGAAGGAAAACCATCTGAACACAAGCAAAAAATAACATCCTCTTATCTTTGAGAGCTTCCTATAAACCTGATGCCTCCACGCCAGGCAGCGAAGGGCCAGCCGCACGCTGGCTCCACGGTGGACAAACCAGGCTTCCCCGCGCTGTGCTGTGGCTCCCTCCTCTGCTGATGCTTCTGGGAGGAGGTCTCAGCCACGCCCAGCTGCAGTGTGGTCAAGGGGTGGGGGGTGACTGCTGCGTGATGATCTAGATTTGGGCTTTGGATCGCAGAATTTCAAGAAGCATTTACTCTCCTTTGCACACTTCCAAATGTGTGAATTTGGTAGGATGGATACATATACATTAAAAGTATCCATCCTGCCCACCGCCCGAGGCATGAACGGAGATCGGGAGACACAAAGCAGGAGAAAGCACGGCACTGTACCATTTCTCATGGAGAGGACGGCAGGCACGCAGTGGAGACGCGGGCGTTAAGCCTGTTGCACCAGGGACAGAATCACACAGCATGGCAGCTTGGGTCCTGGAGCCAGGCTGTCTGGGTTTGAATCTCACCTTTGAATTTTTAACGGTTTTATGAGCTAGGCAAGTTACTCGACCTCTCTGAGCCTTAGTCTCATCTATAAAATGGGTATGATAAAAAACCGCCACCTAAGATGTTTTTTAAAGTTTGAGTACCTTGGCAAATGTAGAACAATCTTGGCATATACTAGCTGCTAGAAAAAAGGAATAATGAACCTGGATGAAAATCTGTGTCATCGGGCTTGACAGGGTTGGAGTTGCTGACTGCCAAGGCCGCCTAGCATGAGTCCCATCAGCACCCATTTCTTCAAGGCAGACAGGAAGCTGGGCGCCAGGGGATTAAGCAAACATGCACTGAATACTTTCTTGATTTGGCACCTGCTGGTTATTATGGGGAATCCACACAAGATGCAGTGCTTGCTCTGAGAAGTCTGCGACCTCACCAGGGAGACTGACCACCCTCCTAAGTCACTAGCAGAAAAGGAAAACTGTACAGCACAGTGGCCTCAACACAAGCTGGTACTGCTCCAGAATGCCCCTCCTTAGTGGCTGTGTGATAATGGGTAGAAGCATTTTTTCCAAAGAACTACAGCTATAAATTTTGATAGGATTCAATTTAATTCATAATGAGGTTGAAGTATATATGTGAAGTTTAAAAAAGGGGAAAAATGACCTTGTTGCCATAGTAGTAATTAAACAAGCCAGAAAAACAAGGAATTTAAAACAATCTTTTGAAGCTGCTGCTTGAGGAACAAGGACTCAGTACTGTCCTGCATAGAAAGTCATGGGGATGCTGTTGGACGGAGGAGGCGGACTGCTCACAGGACAGTGACAAAGTGGCCTCTCCCATCCAGGCCACTGTGTGGGACACAAGGTGCGTCCCAATCACGACTCATCTCACTAGGTTCCTGACGTGAGCCGCTGGGTGGATACACAGCCAACCCGAGTCCTGTGTCAGCGACGAGGACACCGGGGCTGCCCAGTGTAAAGCCGCAACAGATGCCGGATTGAACACTGCCAGACGGTGCTCTGTCCACCAGAGCCACCCAGCAGGTGCTCGCTAGCCGCTGTCCCGAGTTTTATTTCCCTGGGCCCCAGAGTGTTACTGACACCTCCCTTATGCATCTGAATCATGACTGGGGACCACCACGGCCGGAAGGACGGGATCCCAGCTGACCACGGCAGGTGACCATCCTGTGAAGTCACAGTTCCTGTGTGGACTGGGAGATCACAGTACGGCACTGCCACTGTGGAAACAGGACTGTGGCTCATGGCTAAGGCATAGCAACTGCTGGCTGTCACTCGGATTTGTATAGTCACTCATTCATTCATTCATTCATTCATTCCTGCAGTGCTATGGACTGAACCCAGGGCTCCACCACGGAGCTGCACCCTAGGGCCACAGGTATGTCCTCGAGCCCCACCTACAGTGACCTGGAGAGGCGAGGCAGCAGCGACCCCACTCCGGAGCGCATCTCAGGGACGGGGCCACCCCAAGCCTTCCCCGAGCAGCAGGCACACGATGTGGGACAGCACACATGAGACAGTGCGCGGTATTTCTAAATGTACATTCTTGTTAAATATTTTTAAATATTCTGGAAGTGTATGTGCTAAATGCTTGGCAGCGGCTGTCTCTGAGGAGAGGGTAAGGCAAGGGACTGCTGACGGGAACAAAGGAGACTTCAACACTAGCTGGAGTGTTTCATTCCTTTGATTAGAATAAAAAAGACTTGAAGTGTATGTGAAAAATATTAACTATGGTCAGTTCCGGGGGAAGAGAATGTGAGTGAAAATTATATTACTTTTGTTCTTTATTTAAATTTAAATTTTAAACAGCTCCTGATAAACAAGAGAGAAAAGAGAAGAAAGGAACCAACGCCGTGCCTGTGTTTATGTTCGGAAGAACTCGCCGGAGGAGGAGTGAACTAAACTGCCCCACGGCGGGGCTGTGGATCTGCCAGGTGGCACTGCTGGCTGCAGACAGCTGCATCTTGGTCTGGAGGAAGTAGAGACAGGGGAGCCCCTGGGTGGGGAGGACCCACTTGCCACCTGCGTGGCCTTGGATGACAGGGACGCTGAGCAGGCCCGGGGGTGATGGAGGAAGGAAGATGGCAGAGCTGGCTGAGAACGGTTCTGCATTCTCGGCCTTGTCTTGCCTTCTCCTGTGGATCCCGTGCCAGGGGTGCTGGTCTTTGTTCTTGGCTCTGAACGATTATGGGAATCTGCTGTGTGTGCCAGGAGAGAAAGCAAATGCCAGAACCTTGTGCAGCAGACCTGTGGAACCTGGGGGAGGTGGAGACCAGAAAGTACCGACCCAGGGCTGGGCTGCACTTAAATATGGCCAAATGAACCACAGCTTAATCCATGCTCCCTCTCCTTAAAGGGCAGTGAAGAACTTTAATGTATATTTCCCATGAAACATGTGTTATTACCCCCACCACCACCACCAGAGGAACGGCGAGGGAACATGACCCTCTCTCTGCATCCACAGCACAGGGCGAAGACTGCACAGGGATCAAGCAGACTCCTGCTGCCCACTGAGCCCTAGAAAGACCCAGGTGCCCGAGCCGCCCGCCCCCCTGGAGGGAGGGGCTTGGGCAGGGCTGACCCAGCAGGACTGCTGGCGGGCAGCAGGGGCAAGTGCACCCGTGAATTTCCTCCCTTCCTTCCTCCTGCACCCTGGGGACCAGCCCTCTTCCACCTCAGCAGGAAATCATTCCAGAGGCCTGAAAGAGGGGTCTGGACTCGGCACAGCAGGGGGGAGCTCCCCAGGGTGCTGAGCAGTGGAGGCCCCCAAAGGTGAGACTCCCAGGTCCCTTTCCTCCCAGGCCTCCATGATCCAGGCTCAGCCCCCAGGCAGGAGGCTAGAGGAAGACCTGGAGCCTATCTTCCCTCTCTCTGTCTGTCCACTGTTCATCTTTCCTTTCTTCCTTTCAGAGCCATTTACCAAATGGTTATGTGAGCAGGCCCCAGGGACAGAGCAGAGGACAGAGCCCTGTCCTGGAGGAGCTTACCTTCTAGGGGGAGGTGGACAGCTGGTCAGGGTGAATGGGGCGTGATGGACACAGCTGCACCATGGGAGCTGACAGAGGGAACACTGTGTCAGACACACATTTACCGAGGCCTCTGGCGAAGCGACTGCTGAGCTAAGATCTTACAGGAACGGAGGCCATGGCTCCCCAGAGCCCGAAGACCATTCCCAGAGGAGGCAGAGCGATGATCTTAGTGGCAGAGTCTCCCCCGTCACACACCGTCCCTGCCTGCCCACCGTCAGGGAAGCCCACAGACCCACTCGTGGACAAGGCTCCCGGCTTCCCAGTGTGTAAGGGCTACAGGAGAAGAGAGTGTCAAGGATCGTCAAGGGAAGACTCCATCATGAAAGATAAAGACAAGGAGACAGAGGAGAACACAACTCCAAGGATATGGACACAATTCAGAAAGCAATAAAATTTCAGGAAAAACCCCTATGTTACCCTCAGAAAGATAAAGCACCATTAAGCCTTAGAATAAAATGATATGAAAAAGGAGCATCCCTAGCCACATTTCTGATATGAACAATAATGATTATGTAACGACAAAAGGCCAGCTGTAAAACAAAATCAGCATTTTAATAAGCAGAGGTTACTAGAATTTCAGTATGTAAAAAGTTCTTTCCTAGCTGGGCCTGGTGGCACACAACTGTAGTCCCAGCACTCAGGAGGCTGAGGCAGGAGGATTGTTGTGAGTTCAAGACCAGCCTGGGCTACAAAGTGAGCTCAAGGCCATCCTGAACTCCATAGTGAGACCCTGTCTCAAAAAGACAAAAAAAATTAAATAAAATATGTAACAGCGTGCTATTCAGAACCAGCTGTAAATGAGCATGTGCTAAGCAAATTGAGTGCTATGACTTTTGTAAAGCTCTTCACATGACTAAATACTACTGAAGAGAAAAAAAAGGAACATTAGAAAACAAGAAAATGCACTTGTAAATTAAAACTAGGAACTGATATAAATAATTCAAGAAAAGGGTGAGAAAGCTTAAGTGGAAGAAATTTCCCAGGATGTCAAACAGAATGACAAAGACAGAAAACAGAAAAGAGAATGAGAGGACCAAACTAAGAGATCCACTATCTAAGTAGTAGATGTTCCAGTAAGAGAGAGCAGAGAAAATACAAGCTAGGAGATTGTCAAAGACACGAGGAAGTTTCCCAGGTACAAATCAGACCTAAATTTCCAAGTCACAGAGGCTGCCGAGCAGCCACCCCGTAACGGGAAGCGACTCACCCTGAAGCATGCTCCGCGCCGGGAACCTCAGGAGACCTTCCGTGCCTCAGCTCCATGGCCAGGAATCAGGTTCACGCGAGACCTCAAAAGCAGCACCGGAGCTGGACGGGGATGGACACGTCCTTGCGAATGCGGAGGGGAACGGCGCAGCCAAACCACCACGCCGAGTGTGAGACACAGTGAAGAAACTCGTTCAGGCAAAGACCTCCACAGACACGTCTCCATTAGACGCATAGAAACGACCAGAAAAATGAGCTCTGACAAAACGACAACTTATCTAAGACCAAGAATAAGACAGACAGACAGACCCACTCAACCAGAGGCCAGGGGAAGCACCTCCTGGGAGGGCGCGCTGGGCGGCCCAGGCTGGGGCGCAGCCAGTCCCACTGAGGGGGCAGACGAGGCAGGGGCCCGACATGAGTTGGGAAGAAGGCGACTCGCCGTGTGTTAGGCCCGGTTCGTCTCTGAGCATCAGTTCCACAGTCATAGCGATGCCAGCGCCGACTGGGTACACAGCAAAGCAGGGTAAAGGGGCGGGGAGCTGGGGGACACTTGTCGGGGAAGGCTAGCAAAGCTAATGCTTTCCTTCCCAAGTAGGAAGAAAACAGACAGTTCTGCAGA
>RJWT010019312.1:0-18461 GCA_004365215.1 Cuniculus paca
AAGTGAAATCATCTTACCACAGTGATGTATGTGCACCTATGTTTATAGCAGCACAATTTGTAATAGCCAAATCTTGGAAACAACCCAAATGCCCATCAATCGAGGAATGGTTAAAGAAGATGTGGTACTTTTATACAATGGAGTACTATTCAGCTATAAAAAATGATCACATGGAGGCTTTTATAGGTAAATGGATGCAACTTGAGACCATACTCCTAAGTGAAATAAACCAAACACACATGTGTAAATACCGCATTGTCTCCCTAGTATAAGAAACTGAAAGACTCAATGAGATACAAAATTCCTGATAAATATGGAGAAATGGTTCTGAAATCCAATGGTGCTTTTATTCTTTGATTTGATTGGTTTAAGTCCCTTTCCTACTATTTGAAAGCAATAAGCGAGAAGATAGGAACAGCTCTTTTGAAAAATGAGACACTACAGTAGCCATTGCTCATTTCTTGTTATCTGACTTGAAGACTTGTAATGATATTCTCTTCAATCTGGTTTTATACTACTTTGTTTTGTTTGAGTTTATTGTCTGTAAATGTATGAACAACCATTTTGAAGAAAGCAAGAGACACTAGGGTAACCATTGTTAATCTCCTGTTGTTATGTCTTGAAAACCTGTATAGCTTGCAGTGTTCTGTTTCAAAATGCTATTTTATGTTTGACTCTATTCTGTTTTCTTTCGCTTTTTTCATTTCGTTTTGTTTTGTTTTGTACTATTCTCTTTAAAACAAAAAAAATAAAAAAAGAAAATTCAGATTTTTTTTATCTTAGACTTTTTTTGTATCTTTCCCTTAATCATTTCTAAATTGTGGTTTTATGAACATAAAAATCTTTGTATGAAAGTTGTCAGATTTGGAAACTTTTAAGCCTCCAAGTGACGACTTATATCTTGTTTATATAACTTGAGTTTCAAAAATTTTTTTGACAGTATCGATTCCATTCTCTTCTGTGAAAGATCTTGCCTGTTGGTTTAAAAAAAAAAAAGTCTGAGTGGTTCTCCTTTTTCATCTCATTTTTAACTTTCCATCAGTCTGCCCAAGCAGTGAGCCTATCCTTTCCTTATTCTTTTAATTCTCAACATAGCTACTAAAAGCTTTTCTGTTGTCCCTGGCATGTTTCTGAAGCCTCTGCTATGAACAGCTTTCCTGGCACTCTTCTTACAGGCTAATGATATTTCTTTGTATTTGTCCTTGGCTATATACTTCTTCTATATTTTTTTACATGGATACAAGTTCATCAAAGCATTTTTCAGGTGGACTTAATGTTATTTCAGGATACCATCTCCTTTTTCCACATCTCCTCAGTAACATGGCAGTCTCTTATCTATTTCTAAAGGGGTTGGAAGTAACACGAGAGATAAACAGCTAGGAATCAACATGATCATTGCTTTTGTCAGAATCAGAAGAAAATCTGTGTTGATGGATGCAGAGGGTTTTCACCCTCCTCAAGCTTTTTGGCCCCATGATTGGTAGAGCTTTCTAGTACTAGAGGTGCTCATTGGATTTCATAGTTATGAGCTCAAGCCTGAGTCAGCACCTGATTGCTTCAGAGGAGAAAGGCACAGAAGCCAGCAAATGGGTGCATTCAGACATTAAAGGCTTGATAAAATCTGGGCTGAAAAATATTAGGAGTGTAGCTTGGGAAAGAAGCTAGCTGGGAACTATTATTTATTACGTCCCATGTTAGAACTGGGACTTTTAAAAATAATGGCTTGGTATGCATAATGCTGCCATCTGGAGGCCCTGATTTGGAGACACCTGAGACCATGATCTGTTCTCTTTGCTTTTCAGTGGTCATGGCCCATTGGCAAGCATATGAGAGTAGAGCAACTAGGCTGGGGACCACTCCCAGAATATCACTAGCTCTCTCCCACTCCTGAGCCACACTTCAGGTGTGAAATATTAGGACAATTATGACTTCCTGCCATCATCAGTGAAGAGGCAATAAGAAAGCTAATGACATAATATACTATAAATCTACTTGACAAAAGATAAAAAAAGACCATTTTTTGGTGTATCTAATGGTGCTTATATTCAGTAAGGGCTAACGATATCCATGCCTTTCCTATAGGCTAGATAGTTATATTTATTTTCTCACTTTAAATAATTTTCCTGGTCCATTTTCCTCCAATGCTGAGGGAACCTGATTGAGATTTTTCTATATTCAGTAACTCTTGTGTTCTCTACCCAAGTCTTTTGCCTTCACCATCATTAAGAAACACCAGATTCAAACATGTTTATACTCCTAAACTCCTCATATGCCAATGATCCCTAAGTGCTAAACAGATTTGTCCTGGACTTGTAGTCTGAGCCTGTGGAGCGGGGCTCAGATAATTTAAGTGCCTCTTGTAACAGAAGGCAACTGGAATTCAATAAAGATAAATGTAAAATATTGAACTAGGGAGCTAAACGATCAGCAGGGCAGGATTCTAAATGGAAAGGTTATAGCTGAATGACTAAGTGAGAAGAACACACAACACACTCAAGGACTTCTTGCAAAAATAGAAATCCCAGGTGGACCTGCAGAGGAGGAGAGATAGGATGCTGCAGAAGGGCCTAGTGAAAGAACAGCTTCTTGGGCTCAGGAGAGGTTGCTGCTGGGAAGTCTCCCTCCCAATGTACACAATCTGACAAGGGACAGAGGGACTTGGCTGGCTATGTTGAGCTACCAGGTTTTAGCTCTTGTCATGAGGAGTCAATTTTGCTTTTTCTCTGCCAGGCCCTAAACACCAGGAGTAAAACATCTAATGATAACCTGAGGAATTGGCTATATCTATGAGGAAAGAAATAAAAGCAAAACCAAAAAACAACAGCCACTCAGGTTGGTTAATTCAGTCAAATGACTGGCCAGGAGGAGATCAATCAAATCAGTTGTTTGACCACATGGACAGGCCAAATCAATAAACAGGATTGATCCCATCACTCCATAGAGTCAGCCAAATGAGGCAGCATATAGAACAGAAAAGACTCGCTGGAGCGTCTGTGCGTTTGCCCTGGGGAGAGTCCAGCATATAGGCATGAACCTGAAGCATATCCCACATGGCTCTCCCTTTTCCTTTCTTTAAAGTATAATTTTATGGACTTAACCAAAGGGAGGAGTCTTGTCTTCTCTTTAACCACACCAGGGAAGAAGACCATGGTATACACGCATACACACCACAAAACCAGTAAAAAGGCAATTACATAAATACAGGCTGTAATTAAACAAAATTTTCAAGTGGTCCAAAAATTTTCTTGGAACACAGTAATCACTTGAACTGTTTTCTGGACAAGATCCCTTTTAAAAATGTTTTATTAATACATGTTTTCAGCATGTAATGATTACATTCGTTATGAACAATTTGAAGATGTGTATAACACATCTCAATTCATTTTTCCCCTTTCCTTCTCCCCTTCATTTTTGCCAGTATCAGATTCATTTGCTTATTTTATTTCCTACAAGTTAATTATTACACATAGAGTAAAAGCCAAACTGACCAAAGATCATAAAACACACAAGACAATTATATTAAGTCAAAGTATATTAATGATTCCAGATTACAATAACTTTTTTCTCTTTCTTTTTTCCATTGACTGTATTTTATTTTATACTTGATTTATATATTGAGTATCTCATATAAGACAAACCATGCAGTATTTAAGCTTGTGTTTGATTTACTTCACTTAACATAATGATGTCAAAGTGCATCCATTTTGCCACTAGTGACTTGAGTTTATCCTTCTTTGTGGAAGAGTAGAACTCTATTGTATATAAATACTACATTTCTTTACACATTCATCTATTAATGAATATATAGGCTGCTTCCAAGATTTAGTATCATAAATTGTGCTGCTAGAAACATGAGTATGCATATCTCACTGTGGTATGATGTCTTTAACTCTTTTGGAAAGATATCTAGCAGGGAAATAGCTGGGTCAAATGGAATTTTTAGTTTTAGTTTTTTTGAGGAATCTGTACACTGTTTTCCATAGAGGTTGTACCAGTTTATTCTGCTACCAACAATGGAAAAGAGTTTCTTTTCCTCCACAGCCTCACCAGCATCTGCTATTGTTTGATTTCTTGAAGACAGCCAATATTTCTGGGATGGGATGAAATTGCAGTGTTGTTTTAATTTGCATTTCTAGAATGGCCAACAATGCTGAACATTTTTTATGTACTTAATGGCAGTTTGTATGTCATTATCTGAAAAATGGCTATTCATTTCAGATGCCCACTTTTTGTTTGGGTCTTTTAGTTTGGGGGTGTCTAATTTTGAGTTCTATATATATTTTAGATACTAGTTTTTTGTCTGAGGAAGAGCTGGAAATTTGTTTTCTCATTCTGAAGTTTGTCTCTTCACTCTGTTGGTGGTTTCTTTTGCTATAAAGAAGCTTTTTAATTTGAGGTGATTCTATTCTCTGGGATTTTGAATGTGTGGTTTTCTTCCAGGAGTTACAACTTTGGAGCTGTGTCCAAGTCAAGACACGCCTGTGCTCACACTGGTAGATAAAGAAGTCAGACCCGGGATCTGCTGATGCAGGCACCAGCAGGCAGTAGGATTAGTGCTAGGGCATAGATTCTGTGACTTTCAAATCCAGAGGAATTCAGGCTGAGCCTGGCCTCTGGCTGTGGGGGTGGGGCCAGTGTCCCATGATTTAAACCTTTCAAGAGGTCTCCTGCCAGCCATCCTGACCTCAGCTTTCTGACCATGGCTGTCTCCCATGGCTGTCTCTCATCCAGTCACTGTGGGAACATAACCCTGGGAACCCTGAATCGAAGCCATCCTATGGTTTCACTGAGTCCTAGGTTCAAACAACGCCTCCCTGGAATGGCTTCCGACTAAGTATTCTTTCCAGGGGGTATGGAGGGTGCTTGGGCTGGAGTCACTCACCAGCTTTTATTTGACTGGTCCACTGCTGTGTTTCTCCCTGAATCCCTCTGGAGTCCCCCACTTTCACCTTTGGATAAAATTTGTCTATAATTAGCAAACTAGCAATTTCCCATGGAAACCTGAACTTTGGCCCTTGCCTAATGGTTTGTCTGTTTTATTCTCCTAGAAGACCTCTCAGAAGGTATTAAAAAACACACCAGTTATTAGTCCTGAGGACAAAACAGGTGATGATTTCTCCCTTAGGTAGACCCACTCACAGTCTACTCTGAGAGCCCCTAGTCCCTAATGAAGAGCATCCCTCACTTAAAAGAGGGAAATTGTATGAAGAACTATACAGCGTTGACATAGGTATTAAGCTCTTTTGCCCAGGTTCTAAATTCATTGCTGGGTTTTGTCAGGGAGCAACATGGAGGCTTCTGTTGGGAAAATGCTCTACTATTTGAATGCAGGAGGAAGAAAAGCCATGGAGCTCTCAGTTGGCTGTTATTTTCTAATCAACTATGAACAAGGAGGCCCTTTTTGACACTTTGACTGGGTGATAAAGAGAATGTGCTTGTGATCAAAGAGAATGTGCTTTCTCTAAGGCTTGTGTCACCCTTCTGCAAAGTTCACGAAGTCCTCTGAAAGAACTGGGCTGATTTGCTTTCTGCTGTCACCACAGAGTAGTGTACACTGAACCCGCTTTCTTCAGACAGAATCATAGTATGCCTAACTAGAGCACCAGATTAGCAAAAGCACAATGATTATCACTACAATTGTTCTCAGGGAGACCTGTAAACACTAAGAAGCCAAGCAGCATGACTCTAGCTCTGCTCTCTGTATCGCTGACCTCTTCAGAGCACCAAGCAGCCTGGGAACTGTGAAACATCCCTGCAGAGGCACTGGTCCTCCCTCCTGCCACCTGCCCTGCCTGTCTGTCCACAGCTTCCTCACCACTGCAGCCAGGTGAGTGGCTGGGCAGAGGGCATCTTGGTTCAGATTCAGGGACCAGAGTCTCCCTCCTCCCTAGCATTCAGCTGCAATGCAAGCTTGGGGCCTGCTGTGGTTCACAGAATGGGAGCAAACCCTCGTGTCAAGAGCTTTAGAAGATCTCATGAGTAATGGTTCTTTATTAATCCACTTAATCAGTAAATTACATAATTAATATATCAAATGGTATCTAGAGGTCTAGAATACTTAAAAATAATTTTGTATTGGCTGCATATTTGATGCTGGCTTTATATACTTCAGGTGAGAACTCTAGAATTTTCATATAAGACTTAAGGGTATAATTTGAAGGAGGGACTTAGGGAAAATACCTAAGTTAAATGTTTATTTGAGGTGGATTTTGGAAGAGGAGTTTGGATGGACATTGGGCCCCTCATGAGCACTCCTGAACAGTGATTTCTGAACTTTCTTGCATTTTTGCCATTCTGAATCTAGCCCTGAGAAACCAGAAGTCTTTGGTAAGGGCTCATCTCTGTTTCTCTCCCATTGCCCACATCTTCTGCCCTAAATTTTTCACCTTCCCTCATGATTAGCTTTTGCCTTTCGGTTTTCTATCTGTATCTTTGCACTTCCCTTCATCATCAACTGTGATTCCAAATCTGTTTTCTCTTGATCTCAGTGTAGTAAAGACTGGCTAGAAGGCAGGAATGCCTAAGGATCACCATAAGCCCAGAATTAGGATGCAACATCCAGGACTAAAAAGCTGATATCACTCTTCTGGCTTGAGAACAATTGTTTTAGATGGTTCTGCCCAATTCTGGAACTGAAGAGAATCATAGAAATTTTTGGTGTTTTTTTTCTTTTCCTTTTCACAAATGAGAGGATGCAAGATGGTGCTGCCATGCTGCCCATTTTGTGCTAGAGAGTGCAGTTGTCTCAGAAGAAGCAAGAAGGTGCAGGCTTTTTCTGAAGCTCTTGCTTTTTAGTCTCACCCTTCCTGCTTCTCCGCCCCAGCCTTACTGGGGGTGAGACTGCTAAGGGGAAATGGCGAGTCTACAAATGAGGTCAGGCAAACCAGTGGAGGATGAAAACAATAGATTGACCTTTATAAATATTCAGTATTGGATTTGAAAGGATTGGAGTTTGCAAAGCACTGAGTAATAATGCCACCCATTGGGAGCGACTTCACCACCTGAGGAGGCTTGGTCTCAGAGATATCTGAACCTGGGAAACATGGTCCCAGGACCCGCCTAGTGAGGGTACTTGGGAATAAGAACTACTATACACTGTTGGGCTACCACTTCTGTGTTATGATTTGATAACACATATTAAAACCCTTATAAACACATATCCACTTTGACCCAGCATTTCTTTCTGACTTTATCCTCAAAAAGCAATTAAGGATTTGCATAGGCTTTCAGGATGCCCATCAAAGTACTTCTGGAGACACTGAAAAATGAAAAATTATCCAAGGGTCTAATAATAAGAGTCTGGCTAGGTATCTCATGCTATGGGAAACTACGAACTATGTTGTTGATCTGTTCATAAGATATTGAATGAACTGGTAGACAAGAAGGATATGAATGTAATTTAGACCTACATTTGGCCCTCAAGAGCTTGCACTTTCATAACAGGTGGCCAACAGTAGAATCTTGAAAAGGTTTTTCAAAAGAAAAGAAAAGGCAATTAAATCATGGATGATTATTTTGTTTTGTTTCCACAGAAAACCTTGTTGTTTTATACAAGTTCCAAATTACTCAGCCTCAAGCAGAGCAGGAAGAAAATAAAGAAGACTACATTAGAAATAAAGAAGGAACATGTTCCTGAATAATCGAGAGTTCATTACAGACTCTTTAGTACATCAAACTCCAATTAATTCATTAGTTCTGTGCTTATATTGTCCTTCCTTCCCTCAGTTGCCAGCCTTTTGCCCTATGATTATTAGTGACCTCAAAATGGGGTAGTGGCTGGGCATGTTGGTGAATGTCTATAATCCCAGCACTTGGGAGGCCAAGGTAAGAGGATCATTGTGAGTTTGAGGCCAACCTGGCTACGTAAGAGATTTCAAGGCCAGCCTGCATTACATAGTGAGACCCTGCATCAAAAGAACCAATAAGGGGTTGAGGGGGTGAGTAGGGAAAATAAAAAGGAGATAAAATCCAAATGAATTAATTTTACTACTTGCTAATAATGATGGATTAGGGTGGTGTTAAATGCAGGCAGGAAGGAGTGCTAACAACATTTGGTTTGTGCGGCCTCTATGAGAGGCTCAGAGAATTGCACAACACATAGGCAGCCCTCAGTCCCAGGCACTGCACAGATACCAAATGAAGCAATCTATTCCTGAAGCCACAGGCTCCCAAACCCTACCCTCTACTCCTCAGATTTCCTGGGGTTTTCACTGATGAAGAAAATTCAGCCAGAAAGGGACTGAAATGGTTTGAACATGATCTGAGTGTGTTTCCTAAAAATTTCTGGGCTTGGCCCCAGTTTCTCAGGGGTGAGAAGTGGTGGAAGATTTCAGTACTAGGGCCCAGTGGGAGGTAATTAGGTTCCTGGAGTCATGGCCCTCAGAAGAGATTAATGCTGGTCTTCAGGAATGGATTGTTAGAAAAAGAACAAGCCTGGTCCCTGACTCTCTTACTTTCTGTCTCACTGTGTGATTCCCTCTGTACGCAGCAGGTTTTCTTTCCCTTTCTCTGACATTTGGGATGTAGTCAGGCGTGTCCTCACCAGAGGCCGAACAGATTAGGCAGCCCAATCTTGGACTTAGAGCCTACAAAACCATGGGCTCTTTTCCTTACAAAATAGCCCGCTTTGGGTACTTTGTTAAAGCAACAGAAAATAGACTCACAAGAATCCACCTCTTTCCAAATTCTCTTAAAAAAAATGAGACCTGATGTCTCTGTGAGGTCTCTGAGTGACATAAAGGCCACACAAATGGCCTGAAGAGACCAGACAGCAGTTGAATTAGGCAGACTCATGTCCCTATTCCCTACTCACTTGAATATCATATATCTTTATTTGGTTTTTGTTCACATGGAGAAAACAACTCTGATAACTTTAGTCCTTCAGCTTTCCTCAGGGAATAGGAATAGAAATAGAATTTATCAAATCATGTTTACAGCCACTGCCCTCTTAAAATATGGTGCATCTGTCTGCCATCCGTGTTGATGATCTCATATTCATTTCCACAAAACCATTGCTTAAATTTCTATTTTCTGTCCTGTTCCCCTCAGCTAAACTTGCTTTATTTTTATAATTTCTCAAGATCTTTAAGATGCCTATTGTCATTAGCCTCTTATTACTCTTCCTGATCAAGCAATAGAACGAAAAATTTACAACCTCAGCTCTCCCAAAAATCATCTATGCGTGTGATTATGTTTAATTATGTTTAGAATACTATTTAAATATAAATTTCTGAAGAGAAAAGGCAAGACTGGGATGTGTGGATTGGAAAAAGAAAGGATACTAAGCTGAATGTTTCACTGGATAAGCCACCAGTGAGTGACTGAAAGGTGACAGCTTTGCAGGCTGACTTTCTAGGAGGGGTACCATGAAGTTTAAGCCTAGACCAAAACAGCCTAGAGAACTCTTCTCACACTGAGCTACAATTTTAGACTCATCTAGAAGCTCTTCCCACAATTTACTTAGAGGGGAATCTTGTTTATCTGAGCAGTCAAGTCACACAGCTATTTAGAAAAGGTCTCAGTCACAGCAAGGGAGCCACATCCAGGGGTCCAATAGAGGCTCATGAAAATCATCTCATTGCGATTCTTATAGGACAGCAAGAGCTATTCAGCTAAGGGCAGGAAGTGCAGTCTAGTGAAGGGAGCACTGGATGTGAAGTGAGGATGGCAATGGAACTGGGTGGGGATTTTCAAGGTCTTTCCAAGTGGATCATTCTCGGACTCTTTGCTACTTTCTTGTGAATAAAGTGATACATATTTTTTATTGGGTTTCTTCTACTCTCTTATTTCTTATGGTTTAACAACAAAAATTAGTCGAGGAAAAAATGTGACTGCAGAAAATAATGATTAAAATGCAGTGTATTTCGATTTTCTTGTCCATATGTCCTAAACAAGAGATAATTACAAGCTAGCAGATATACTTACAATACCATAAACTTGCCAAAAAAATTCTCGAGTTTCTTGTGTGACCTAGCCAAAGGTGACATATCTACCTCAGATGACATCCAATGCCATGGTCCTGGGGTCCCAGAGCAAAGTCCCACCCCAGTGTGGCCATGCATGGGTGCCATCATTGGGACTGCTTGGCAGGCTCCTTTTCATTGCCCTCATTTAGCAAATATTTATTTAGCTGTCTGAAGTATGATGATGAATCACTGCTGTGCTCTCTTTAAACAAACAAGCCTGACCTCCAGGTTTTCTTTTCCTTGTTAATAGCTAGTTCCTACCTGTTTCACGTAATTGTTTAAAGAGCTTTGGGTGCACGGAACAAGCTTGGTGGGCATTAGTCAGCAATCGATATCTCCTCTTAATAGCTTCCTCTCTCCCCATCAAGAGGCTCCTGTGCATCCCTCTCTTTCCCTGTCCTCCTCCCTGGTGTCTTTGTCTCTGCCTGTGTGTGCCATCGGATGTGCTCTCCCTTCCCATCGCCCTCCAGACTCTTCAGCTTCACTATCTGGGTATCTGAGCCTGTTATCTTTGTATAGAGTTCCTTCCCTCCCATCCAATCCTGGATCAATTCTGGGAGCCCCTATAAATTATTTCATTCTTGTTTGCTTTCCATTGTGGGAGGCACAATGCAGAGAAGAGCAGTGCTCAGGGGCTGGAGTTCACAGGGACACTCATGTTGGGACAAGAGACTCTTGAAGGAAGCCACAAAGGCTTTCCAATGGAGGGAAAGCAATTTTGCCTTTCTCTGTGCAGAAAGAGCTTGCCTTCATTTTTGTGCAGAGATTAAGTAAAAGTTCCCAAAAAGGCTTCCCCTCTTTTGCTCTATGTATTGTATTTAACTTACTTCCTTTCTGTTCAGTAAGAGGCTTTTTTCCCCAGTCTCCATATTTTTCTTCTACTACCTGGCCAGAAACTGCCAAGGAAATGCCTTTGCCTAGAGGAGTGCGAATGGAAACACAGTAGTAAAAGTGGGGAAGGGGTGGATGAGAGAAGATGTTGCAAGGCAACTAGTTAACCCTGTCAGAAGATGGCTAGAATGTCACCCAAAAGACTTGGAAGAAATTTGCTGCTCAATTTCACCAGCTGTGGAGATCCTCTTTTTCTCTGATTTAATTAGAGGGAAAGTGTGTTGTATGTGAGAAATGAATGCATCTGTAAACATATTGGGAAGAGGTCCCTCGAACTAGTCCCCCTGCTTCCTCACCCTTCCAGCAGACCCCATAGATGACAGCTTCATGTGTCTGCCTGCCCACAGCACCCCAAACTCTGTCCACAGAAGATCTAGTGACTAAGGTTAACCGTCGTGATCAGCTGATGGTGGGCACGTTATACATGACCAGATCTCTGCTTTCAAGCAGCCGACAGTATAATTGTGGGGACAAGACAAAGACAAATGTAACATAGAAAACTAGTACAAAGCCATATATCACTCAGTGATGAAATTTGTGGTTTTTGCAGTTTTGTTTTGACCGGTACTCATAGAATTGTCAGCAATCGATAAAATGCTTGCTGGTGATATCAATATGTCATCAAAATTAATAGCACATCACGACAGAGCTGTATTTATTCACTCATTCAACAAGTACTTATTAAGCACTTACTCTAATGATATTTTGCACTTGTAGAGAACTTTACAGTTTGCAAAACACTTTCATAAACAATGACTCACTTGCTTCTTACGAGGCAAGCAGGCAGGTCTACAGAAGATGAACAAGAAGCTCAGAAATATTAAGCACTCTCCAGGTACCCCGTTATTCAGTTTGGGGTCCAGGTTTGTGACTTCTGCTAGTCAGTCATGTGCTATCTGCCAAAATGCCCTCTAAACTTAACCAGAGACGGTGGATACCAGTTTGAGTCACGAGGTCAGCCACGGCATGGTCCCAATTCTGGCCTTATGTGTTCAGTCCCTGCTTCACATACAGTTATAGATGTTTTTAAAGCTGTCTTTCTACTACTAAAAATAAGAGTCAGAGGAATGCCCCTTGTAACTTTCATGTAGATCTGCACACACGCTTTCCTGGCCCTTAGACTCTGCTGCCTTCATCTTTGACCCTTTCGTGAGATGAAGACCAAGCTGCTGATTTGTGAGCTTTGTGGATGTCTCCAGAGGCCCAGAAGAAATTTTACAAACTCACCTCAATTTCAGACTGAGGGGCAGGGTCATTTGGACAACTTTTCCAACCTCCTGGCTCCTCAAACAAGATTAAAATGATGATTGAGGGCAGTTGGGGTGGGAAAGAGAAGGAGGCAGAGAACTGGGCTTTGAATGTAGCTTGTGTGTGTTTATGTGTTCATGTGTAAGGTGGACATAGAGATATCACGGATTTTGTTACTTTATTCTACGTCACATGTAACTATACCCAAAGGACTAGAGAACTAGGACTGATACTCACTACAAGTCTCAGCATGGTTGCCTTTCCTAGTACCAAAATAGAATGTATCTTTTCCTTCTTTCTTCCTTCCCTCCCTTCTTTATCTGTTCTTTTTCTTCCTTTGGTTTTCTCCTTTGTCTTTTGTCTCATTCTCCTTCTCTCCTTTTCTTCTTTTTCTTCCTAAGCTCTAATTTTCCCCTTTTCATAAATCTATATAAAGAAAAATTATTGAACCCAATCATATTCTAGACTCTTTTATAAAAAACAAAACCTACAACAATATCTTCCAATTCTTCAATGTTTCTCTCCCACCCTTTTCCAAAACCTAAATATCATTTTCCTTCCATAATATCAGAATCCTTGAGATTTTTCCAGTAGAGACTCCTTCTTCTATTTCACTTATCCAGGAGACCCCAAGGTAGCACTGACATTCCTTAAAGGCAGGAGGATGTTCTCTGCTCACTTACTGCCCTCCAGACTCACTCCTGCTTGGAATCTTCGCACATTGCTTTCCTTGGACTTTGTTATCATCGTGGGTGTCTCTAATGACTATGTGGATAGCCCACCTAACCCTTCAACCTCAAAGATTCTTTACCTCTCACATAAAACCCTTCATTCAAAACGCATTCTGGAGCCCTTGATCTTGGCTCCATTGAGGAAGGTCTCATCACATGGGAAGGTCTCATTCACTTTTAGAACACTTGCTTGACCCTTCAGTCTCTGACCACTCTCTTCTCCTTACTGTACTTTTAGTATCTTCTTTGCATCCCATCTCCTTTTCAGTGCTGGTGATTGTGTGATGTGGTAGCTGATGTTTACTGGATGTTTATGTGCCAAGCCCTGTGTGTGTTACCTCACTCATCCTCACAGCAATTCTATAGATGTTGGTGCGATTGCTATCTTCATTACACAGGTGAGGATGCTGCAGCCTAGAGAGTCCAGTACTCTCTTCAACTTGCCACACACTTATCAAATATGTTAAAAGCTGGTGGCTGCCCTCAGAGGTTGCTGTTAATCTTTGCACTAAAACCCTGCCAGTTTGAGGCTCCCCCATGGGAATCGGGAAGATACTCAGCAAGAAGACAAACCATACCTTCCCGTAAGCCAGCCAGTGCATGGGCTGGGAAACCAGAAGAGCACCCCCCAACCCCTACCACCATAAGCAACTGGCTGATTCAGAGGACTCAGGGTGACATGATAGCAAGTGAGGTGAAAGGAATAGCTTGATGCTTGTACTGTTTGGTTGACTTTGCAGGCCTGGGGCTGGTGGTCTGGGCATCTACCTGGAGACTGGCAGTGTGCATTGTGGCAACTGTGAGGGATTTCCTTCTGCCTTGTTTTTGAAATCCACTGTTTTGTTCTGTTTCACTGTTTTGTTTTATTTCTGTATCTGATAACCAGAGCAACTATGTCGAAGATAACAATGTGCAGTATAACAACCATGGTTAAATTCCTATTATCTTCTTTTAAAATCCTATATAGTTATTGCTTTTGTTGTTGTTGTAATTTTGCTTTTGTTTTTTTTTAGGTTTGTTTGCTTCCTGATTTTTCTGTTTTTTTCTTTTTTCCTTTAAGATAAAATAAAAAAATAAAATAAAAACCCTGCCATTTTGCCCACACCATTAACACCCTTGCTCCATTTCCTTTTCTACCTTCCATAAGTCCCTTGATCTACTACTTCACTCCTTTTGCCAGACCTGTGCATTTTCTATGCCTTTGTCCATTTGCTGCTCTCACTACCTGTAGTGGTTGACTGTGTCAACTTGAGACATTTAGAAGCTTACCTAAATCAGCTTAGCAATTCTATACCCTAGGGTATAGAAGACCCACCTTAGAGTAGCTCATCATCTGGATGGTATAAAAGGGAAGGAGGAAGGACAGATGAGTTTCCGCTCTTCTGAGGAGCTCCAGTCTCTGCCCTGGGTTTGGAAGTCATCTCCTGGTTTCTAGTGCAGACTCTCTGGTTTCTGCCTTGGATCCTTCAACCTTCTGGTGGAGACCCATTGGCCTCCTGGTGCAGACTTGCATGGGACACTGCAGTGAACTCCAGAGCTTGGACTGAATCCTTCAGCCTCCAGCATGTAGACACCCTCTGTAAACTTTCTTGTCTGATTCTGTGGCTGAACTTTGTAAGCCAATCTCATAATTTCTTATACATTTGTATACCTTGTGTTATATCTGTTCCTCTAGTAAAACCTTGACTAATACACTACCATTCAGGTTTAAGTCTATCCAACCAGTTGTACTTTACACTCCAGACTTTGCTTAGGAGGCCCCAGATTTATACTTGGATTGAAGCCTAATATCACACCATTTTAACTGGTCAGAAGCCACACTTCAAAAATATTATTGAACAGAAGATAGACTATTGAAAGCAACCCTGCACAATAGCCAGGGTCCCAGTGAAATTTTCTACAGGAAATTGTGTGCCTTTCACTGCTCAATGCCTACTTTCATTCAAGGAAAGAGGCACCAATAAATCAAAGGACACAAATACCTTATGGTGAAATGTGAATTCTGTGGGGATCCTCACTTTATCTGTAGTCCCAGTGTAAAAATCACCCTCACCTTTAGTAGTTTGTGCTGACAGGAAACAGAACCATGGACCAGTCATGGTACTGAGACCAATGAACCACCCCACAGTCAACAAAATGGTATCAGTTTAAACCAGTTGGCTCAACTGGCTTGAAGAGCAGCCACTTCCACTTCATTCATTCATTCATTCATTCATTCATTCATTCAAGTATTTCTTGAGCAACTGGAGCTGAGCAATGAGAAGACCATAAAAATATGGCATTTGAGGTGGGCAAAATCTAAATTTTTCAGTGATTGAAAATTTCTTCCTATACATAGTGTCAGAAAATTGTATTAAAAACAGAAGAAGTTATGTATTTTAGATAGAATGGGCTCAAAGAAAAGAAATGGCTAGAAAATGTATCTCTTGAGTTTCTCTCAATACTTTTTCAAGTGTACAGGAGAGAGGCGATTGCTCTCACTGGGAGGTCATTTTATTTGATCAGTGTAGCAAAATCATCCATTAACAGTGCTTGTGCTTCTTTCAAGTACAAAAATGCATGCTTATTATAAAAAATTTACAAAGTATGAAAATTAATAAATTAGAAGGTACACATACCACATAATATATACCTATAAGTATTTGTGTATAATGCATTGAGGATATATATCTACAGTGATAGTTATGTTTATATCTAACTAGCTCAGTATCTGAATTTAAGCATATTTTATTTTATTTTATTTTCCTGTATTCCCTTCCAGTGTGTTTGTGTTACTTCTTTCTCTAGAATTAAAAAAGAAAAAAGTATACCCATGTACAATCTAGGTTTCATATGATTGCAGTCCAGATCCTTTTACCTCAGCTGACCTTCCTCAGTGTGATTTAGAATTTCCCAGGTGTCCTTCTCTTTTACCCATGGACACATGCCTTAAGATGAAAAGGTTTAATTTTAATACTTTATGTTAAGAGGTTGATTGCATAAAACCTGACTTATTCTGAAGTTAAATGCATTTGTGTATCATTTTTGGATCCACTTGTTGGCAATTTTCAGTGGTCCAGGTTGAGAGTTTAACCAATGTGCCTAAGCAAGGGTTGATCACAGAGGTATTTCATATTCCCTTCAATGGCATACAAATGTGTACATATACTATATGCCACTCCTCCACTCTGACTCTGAATAAGAGGGAAGAATTTTGTGTCCCCTAGGACCTGCCTTCTCTTTTGTGCCTTTGCTGTGGTCATAAGCCACCCTCCCTTTAGTGCCCTGACCACCTGTCTTTCCAGGTAGTCTAGAGGTTAGGTACAGAGCAGTAACAAAGGGAAGCAGAATGGTAGCTGGGTAATAAAGACCCTTGCTGCTATTTTCTGGAGGGAGAAGGCCTGGTTCACCTCAGGAAAGTAAGATGGAAAGAACTAACTAGAGAGGGGCTTGTCACACCCACCCAGCTTGACAGCTGACAGGTGAGTTAGCAAATGCTACATTGTAAGGAATTGAAAGCTATTTTCTGCAAAGTGGGCAAAGACTCTGGAATTAACGACTGTACAGTGTGATAGATGTTGCTAAAGAAGGCCATAAATTACCAGCCATAAACCTGGCAAAGCTTATCCAATTGTATGATGCAGTCTGGGGCGCTAGCACATTCCCAGCACAGGCCAGGGGTGGAGGAGTGAGGCTGGGGGTTGAGGCAGGAGCTGGCAAAGAATACCATTGGCCAGAGGGTACAGATGGTGAGCTTGGCAGATATCCAGCATTGGAGACTGTGGAAGCAGCAATGTTGCTGGTCTGAATTTGCCTCTCTGGACTGCAGTCCTTGATCAGAGATGCTTTTAGAAAAGCCCAGACTAAGCCTTGGCCATGCTGGTAGAGCCATCAGCCTTCTTCACCTTGCCTGGCTAGGGGGTGGATGGCCAGGGAACTTTTCTTGGATGTGAGTCATAGAATCAGATCCCAGTTGTTTCCATCCCAAGTCTTAAAGAGGAAGACGAGTGGTGGTGGAGGAAAGGTGCAAAAAGCATCCGGCGTGATTTCTGCTTCCAATTTCCTCTACCAAGGATCCTATACCTGATCAATTATGTCTAATCCAAATGTGACCATGACAAGGACACTTAGGCCATGACCACGGCTATATATTCTGTCCACTCTCCAGCCAGAGCCTGGTCCTGTTCTCACATTCCCCTAATCTTCCCCCACCATAACCTCTCCTTCTCATGCCCTGTTTGTCCCTGTGGTTAGTGGTAATGGGGTAAAACAATCAAAATAAAGAAAGAAGAAGAAAAGAGGAAAAAGAGGATCAAATGGAGAAAAACATGAGAGTAGGAATGGATCACAGTAAGAAGTCAGAGCTGAGAGAAGAATTATACCTCCATTTCCCAAGACCTTTTCCCCTAACTCCCATCCCAGATATTTCATTGAACATGACACTGATTAACTGCTAATGGGAGATGTATGTCAATGAAATGTGAAACTGCCTTCTGTCTTCCTCCCTTCCACTCTTCCCAGTGTGCACACACTCACATACACTCACTTGTTCTTTTTTTTTTTTTTGTACAGGTACTTTTCAAAAAGTGTCTACTTACCAAGTAATGGTCTCAACAGTGAGTGGCATTTCTTTCTGCCTCTCCTATAGTGCAGATGGTCACCTGCCAGAGCAGCCTTGACCCTGTGCTCAAGGACCACACAACAGTGAAGGAAGGCTGCTTCCTTCCAGGATTGCTTTGAGAGGCATGGAAGGCAGATCAAAGGCCAGAAAAGCACAAGAGCTCAGCTCTGCATCAAGATAAAGCTCAGGACAAGGTTGGACTCAGAATTTTTGGGTACCTATTATGTTCCACCAGGGATTCAATTGTGCACAAACTAGGTATAAAGCATTCCTCACAGAATTTAGTCAGCACTTTGGAGAAGCTATTGATAGCACTGAAAACTTATTGCTTCCTGCCTTCTGGAGGCATGGTAGGATGTTACTTTTTGACTGCTTATGTTTGATGGAGTAATGTGGCTTGTGAGTAGAAGTGATCTGTGTAACTGGCAGGATACAGCTATATTTTATTGCCAAATTGAGACCTTCTTAAACAATTCAGTTTTCTCAGCTGTTCTATTAGCCTGGGTCTATGAGTGACTAAAATAAGTAGTGTTCCACCTGGCTTGCAATGAACATGTAGTATGAACAAAAGAATAATATTTATTATGTTAAATTATGAGAACTTGGGGGTATTTGTTACTATCCATACCCTAACCTGTCATGACAGATACACTTCTCTGCAGCACCAATTCACTTCTTCAGAATCTTCTGTCCAATGCCCTGAGTGAGGCATCGTATATGGATGGAAACATGTGTGGGTATCATCTTTATTAGCTAGTCACTACCTGGTGTAGCAGCAAAGTTATGCACATTAGGAAGAAGCCAACCATCATTTTATTTTATTCTATTCTATTTTTTGGTACCAGGGATCAAACTCATGACCTTGTGCTTGCCAAGCCGGCACTTGTGCTGCCAACCATCATTTTAAACACTTGATTCTCATAAATGTGGTTGCTGATAGCAAGTCATCAGTTGGGATAGGTTGGATTGTAGAACAGAGATCAAAGATGAGCAGAGGTCAGAAGGCAAGGTGCCACAAGCAGAATG
>RJWT010019313.1:0-18459 GCA_004365215.1 Cuniculus paca
CCTTACAAATTCATTCTGTAAGGGTAGCATTACCCTGTTACCACAACCTGAAAAGGACACAACATAAAAAACAAACAAACAAACAAAACTATAACTTAGTCTTCCTGCTGAGCAGAAATGCAAAAATCCTCAACAAAGTAGTAGCAAATCAGTTTCAAATGAGCATCAAAAAAATGATCCTCGCGATTCAAGCTGTTTTCACTCCAGGAATGCAAGGATGGTGTGACACACCCAAATCAATAAATGTAATACATTAAATAAAAGATAAAAACTATACAACTATCTCATATGGAGGAAAAAAAAAGCATTTGATAAAATTTGACATCCTCTCATAATTAAAGCCTTGAGTGAATTAGGTATGGAAGGATCATACCTCAACATAATACAGCTATGTATGAAAAATTCACAGCCAACATCATACTGAGTGGGAAAAATGTGAAAGCATTTCCTCTAAGATTAGGAACAACAGAATACTAGAAATTTTAGCCAAAGTATTTAGGCAAGAGAAAGAAAAGGCATATAAGTAAGAACAGAGTAAGACAAAGTATCCCTGTTTGCAGATGATATGATTCCATCCATAAAAAATCTAGAATTCATCAAAAGACTATAAGAATTGACAAATTCAGTAAATTAGCAGGATAGAAATCACCATACAAAAATCAGTAGCTTTTTCTATGCCAATAATCAATTTGCTCAGAAAGAAATTATGAAATTAATCGTTACACTAAAACAAAAACAAAAGAAAAAACTTAGGAATAAACCTAATTATGTAAAAGATCAATGAAAATTACAAAATAATGGAAGCTACAGCAAGGGTAGTTTAACATTTAAAATATCTGTGTTAATACGTCATGTTAACTAAATTTCAAAATTTTTATTATTTCATAAAAAAACTAAGTACCACCTCACCTCAGTTAGAAAAGCTACTATCAAAAGCAACAACAACAAAATGTTGCTAAGGATGTAGAGAAAAAGGAAGTCTTACAGGCTGTTGGTAGGAATGCAGATTCATACAGCCACTATTGGAAACTGATTTCTCAAAAACTAAAAATAGAACCATATGATCCAGACATCCCTTTCATGAGTTTTATCCAAAGGAAACAAAGTCTGCATACAAAAGAGACCCTATTGCACCTACTTATTAGAGTGCCAGTCACAGTCTCTAAGACACAGAATCAGCCTGTGTTCATCAACAGATAGCATAAATAAAATACATTATATATGCAGCCACAAAGAAGAATGAACTGTCATTTCCAACAAAATGAAGGACATCATGTTGAAAGAAATAAATCCAACAGATAAAACCAAAGGTTATATGTTCTTTCTGTGTGGAAACTAAAAGAAAAAAGTCAACCTAATAGTGATTACTAGGGACTGGGAAAGGGGTGCATCTAGGATGGAAGTAGGTGGCTATGACTGCACATTGTATGTGTATATGAAAATATCATAGTGAGTCTTAATATGTACAATGTTAATAGAAATTAAAAACATTAATGACATCAAATGCAAAATCTGAGATGCAATCAATATAAATCAGTTCAAATAACCAAAAATGAAATGTAAGACAAGAATATAAAATAGGTAAGAAAAAACAAAAAGACGTACTTCCAAATAAAGCACTGAATGCACAAAGTTTTAGACATGAATCCAACTAATTTTAAGAACAGATTAACACATTTTAAGAAACAAATACATCAGTCTTTTACAAGGCATTAAAAAAAGGGAAAACATACATTCTTGGTGAGAATTTGTATGATCTTGATGTCAAAAGTGCCTAAGAACAACTTTAAAAATAAAGCCATAGACCATCTTTACATATGAACATTCTATAAAAATCACAACTAGCAAAAGAAATTAAGCAACGTATAAAAATTACATGAAACTATCATCAATCCCCAAAAAGCTAGAGCAAGGGTAGTTTAATATTTAAAAATCTGTGTTAATACATCATGTTAACTAAATTTTAAAATTTTTATCATTTCATAAAAAAGTGAGCATTTGATGAAACAGCATAATTTAAAACAAAATTTCAGCAATAAAAGGAAATTTCTTCATACATCACACAGCTGTCTATCTGTATTTCACACACAAACTAATAAAGATCTAGTGTACACACTAAGTTGCTAAGGGTGGTGATGTATGTGTACAAAGAATGCTTTTGGTATATTAGACCTGATCTGATCAGTAAAGTTGGTTATTATTACCTCCTAGGAACAGACGCTACCACCTTTGACTGTTTTCTTATTGTGTTAAATTTTAAAAACACCAATATGATTTTGTGGTCATAAACTGTTACACTTTTTTAAACTTGAATTATTTTTAAGCCAGGACATGCAAAAAAAAATAAATAAAATAAGGACTTAATTCCTAACCTGATAAAATTTTATCTTGCTTATTTGAGGCCAGACTTTTGAGCCTAAGAAGATCAATTCAGTCTTGATGTCATCATCCATCAAATTAGCTATTCCTATTTCTGAACCTGTCATGAATGCCACTGCATTCCATCCATCCATCCATCCATCCATCCGTCCATTCATAATTTTAAGAAACACTAATTCTACGTTAGATGGCATGTCAAATGTTGCAAATACAAAAATCAAGTAAGTCTTGTTCTTGCCCTTAGGAGCCTGGTCAAATTCAATGATAAACTAAAAGGGACAGGGCTTAAAATGACACCTCAAAGCAAATACTTAGACACCTTCTCTCCCAAGTTGACAGCTGTTTATTTATCTTTACCCTTTGAGTACAGCTACAGTTCCAATTGTAAAGCTAATATTTTCAATCAGTCTACATTTTGTCATCAAAAAACAATCATGAGAGACTTACTGTATTTACTATAGAGTATGCACTATTCATATGGCATATTACAGCATGAATATATAGATGTATACTGTATAAAGTATATATACACAGAATATTGTAGATATAGCTTATCTTCATTTACTACTCTAGCAATACTGAAAGATTACAAATGAGCACTATTGCCTAAAACATGTTCAAAAATTGGTATAGACTGGCATCAAGCTTACTAATTTGTAATTTCTAACATCTCCCATTGCCTAGTTTTGAAAACACTGGTACGTGCCTTCTGTCACATTTGTACCTCTCTTAGTTGTTCTCACTCCCTAAAGTACCCTTTATGGCCCTGCACAATTCACATACCAACTGAAAATTCTGTGACATCTATCGCCAGTCCTGGGCAACTTTGCTTTCTACAGGGAGCTCCAATCTTGTGTGAGTCTCTGCCTGGTGCCCTTGACCTGCATGAGCACCCATTTAGCACCAGGTGCACCACCCCAACCTTGGGAACAACAGAGTCTCCACCATACATGTTAGGCCAGTCCTCTGCCTGGTTAGCGGCAAGGGCTAAAGATCTGTTAACTTGCCCTGTGCTCTTGACATCCATGAGACACAACTATACCCTATCCCCTCACTGAACTGACCAGAATCTCCCCACATTAGCCCTGGGCACACCTGGTCTTCTCTGGGTGCCCCAAGGCAACACAAGCTTTCACCTGTCACCAAAGCTGTGCCCATGAACACTGGAACATACATCAGGAACCCAGCATTCATCCCCAACTAGCAGGACTCCATGCCAGCAGCCCCAGAATCCAATGCCCCAACCTTTCCTGGGCCAATGCTCCAGCTTGGACAGGTGCAATCAATAAGAATTTATGGAGAAGAGTTCCCTTGAACTGAAAAACCTCCATACAAACCCAAACTATAAAGAGGGACACAGAGGAAAGTGACTTGTAAGATTACAGACTGCAGGCCCTGGAAGAAAACACTCTTCTGGAAATACACAGGAATTTTTTTCTTTCTTTTTGGTTTTCTTTTTATTCTCCTTTCATTTAACCCATTTTTTCCCCATTGAAACATTTTTTTATTTTTTACTATTTTTTGTTTGGTAGATTTTGTAGTTTTACCACCCATTTTCTTTCCCCTCCCCAACCTTTTTGAATGTTACCTTGTTTTATTTGTTTGAATAGGTCTTGTTGTCTCTGTCTCTGTCTGTCTGTCTGTCTCTCTCTCCACTTGCGATCTCTCAACTTGTTCCCTTAATATTTTTTCTGGAGGTGGGGGTTACCGGGAATTGAACTCTCCCTTAGTATTTTGTCTTATTTTCTTTTCCTCTAGTTTAATCTCCACTGTTACAGTACTTCTCTTTTTCCTAGTTGTTTGTTACTATTATCTAGTACTGCTAACTAACTCCTTAACAGGACCTTTCACATCAATCTTACCACCTTCTTCACATCTTCCATCACTTTATTTTTCATAATCTACTTATTATTTTTCTTCATGCTTCCATACCTGTACCATTTACCCTTATGAATCTGTAAGTAGTTAACTATATCTTACTACCTCTATATAGTGCTGTATTATGAAAGGGGATAAAATTGTTCTACTGAGTAGATATGTATTTTATATAATTATCTAATTTGTCTTAGAGTTTGTACTATAACTACTGATTTTTTACCTATGGGTGAAGGTGGTAAAGCGTTAGTTATTATAGTTTGTCATTAGTTTGTACTTGATGCTGTTGTTATCGCTGATTGTACTACTTTAACCAAGGTGACATAGTTGTTGTGATCAGTTGGTTTTCCTTGTATGCCAATATCTACATTGTCTGGGGGGGTCATAAACAATACTATAGCCCGTTACCAAAGAACTGGGTACTAGGTCAAACAGGCTGCAACCTTTCATCCACAATAAACAGAGGTGGCAGGATTCTGCAATAGATCCAAAGATCAATAGCTAGTTATGCCCAGAAGATATCTCTGAAAAGTAGTTATTACACCTAAAAAGGTTTTGATACTAGCAATAAAGCTACCCACTATAAGCAATTTACAACCTCAACAGAGAAGAAAATAGAAAAAAAAAGAAAAAGAGAAATGAGAAGACATAGAAGCAGAATGTCCCCCAGACCCCTAACACCCCACAAAGCAAATTCACTGGGTATCGAGAAGGAAGAAATCAAAAGCTACACAGCCAAAATTTCTGAAATAGTAGCAGCAAAGTAACAAAACAGGTAAGACTCTTGGCAAATTTAAAACAAATATATTTTTTGTACAGCTAATTAAATATTTGAGGACCATAATAAAAGAAATGATTAGTGAATCCAAAGTAAATATAGGAAAAAAAAAAAAGAGGAGCTAAAGACATGAAAACCATGAATACAAAGGAAGTGGATTCCATCAAACAGTCTCAAACAGAAATCCAGCAGTTTAAAAATTCTATTGAAAGTACAGAAAGTCTCTGACTTACAAATGAATTCTGTGCCAGAATTGTTGATAAGTCAGATTCATTCATTAGCTGACAAAGTGACTCTTATAGAGTACACCTGTGAAAGTCCACAACTTGAATGTTCGTAAGTTTAGGGACATATGTACACGCAGCAGAATAAACCAATGTGAGGACAGAAAATCAGACCCACAAGACAGGGTTGTAATTGGTGATCAAATGAGATGCCTTAAAAACAGCAAGGGATCATGAAAAATCAATTCAGTAGCTGTGAGATGAGACAAGACTAATCTAAAATTAATTGAAATCAATGAAAATCAGAAGATAGCACAAAAGGCATAAAAAACCCTTCCTTTATAGAAGCAAGAGCAGAAAACTTTTTGAGTATGGAAAAAGAACTTGATAAACAGATAAATGAGCCATATAGAATTCCAAATAGCCATGATCAGAAAAACAAAAAAACACACCAAGGCATATAATTTTCAAGATTCCAGAAATTCAACACAAGAACAGAATATTGAAATCTGTTAGAGAGAAGAAATAAATGACCTACACATGACCAGCAGAATTACAGTAGACTTCTCAATATAAACCCTTAAGTCAAGGAGAACTGGGAGGGACATGTTTCAAGTCCTAACCAAAAACAACCTCCAACCCAGATTGATGTCCCCCACAAAATTTTCTTTCAAAAATGATGGAGAAATAAGATACTTCTATGCTAAATAACACCCAAAGAAATTCATAACCACTAAACTAGCACTACAAAAAATTCTCAAGAATACTCTAGAAAAAGAAAACAAACAATAATTCCAAAAATACCAATAGAATGAATCCCCCAGACAAAGCAAGCAATTAAACAGAAGGGAAAGAAAGGGAACCAATATCAAGAAAATAAAATAACAATAAGCATCAGTCAGTAACTATCACTTATAACCATCAATGTGAATTGTCTCAGTTTAACAATCAGAAGAGACCAATGGACAGAATGGATCAAGAAACAAAATCCAGAAACAAGATATGCTGCATATAAGAAACACATTTAATTTAAAAACAAATTCAATGGCTGAAAGTCAAAGAATGGAAAATAAAACTCCATGCAACAGAAACCTGGAAAAAAAAAAAAGCAGAAGTAGCTATTCTAACGACAGACAAAGTGGATTTCAAGCCAAGACTGATCGTAAGAGACAAAGAAGGCCACTACATACTAGTTAAGGGAAAAACTCAACAGGAAGAGATAACAACAGAAAATATGTACGCACTAAATACTGGTGCAACCAACCACATAAAACAAATACTAATGGATATGAAAAAGCAGGTAAGTAGTAATACAGTTATAATGGAGGACCTCAACAACCCCACTCCCATAAATGGACAGATCACCTAGACAAAAAAATCAACAAATACCAGAGTTGGACCAAACCTTTGAGCAAATGGACTTGATAGATACCTACAGTGTTCCACCACCAACAACAGAATACACAGTCTTCTCAGTACACATGGGGCTTTCTCCAAAACAGAACACATTCTAGCTCATAGAGCTTGCTTAAATGCAGAGGTACTGAAATTATCCCATGCATATTATTGGAATATAGTGCAATGAATATATGGAATTATATTCCATATAAATACATAAATATATAGAATTAAATAATACCCTCTTGAATAACCAATAGGTCCCACATAAAGAGGAAATTAAGACAGTTTTTCCAACTAAATAATAATGCCAATGCAATATACTGGAACTCATGGAATGCAATGAAAACAGTCCTACTAGGAAGTTGATTGTGGTGAATTCTCACATCAGAAGAACTGAACAAGCTTAAATAACTAACCTAAAGATGACCCTCAAGGTTCTAGAAAAACAAGAACAATCTAAAACCAAAGCTAGTACAAGGAAGAAAACTATAAAAATCAGAGTAGAAATTAATGCAATTGAGACTAAAAAAAATTATAAAGAAGCAGTGAATTGAAGAGTTAGTTCATTGAAAGATTAAATACAATAGATAAACCTATAGCCAATTGTTATGGCCAGTCTGGATATCCCCACAAAGTCTTACGCAGTCATACCTGGAGGTTTTCACAGGTGGCTGGATCTAGGTGTACTATGCTAGGATTATGGGTGTGTGACTTCTAAATTAGTCCACTGATTTGTTTGGCAATAGTTTTGGGTATGAGTAATGAGAAGGCCTATCCTGGTTGTGAGTGCTGCCTATTCTAAGGGTTTGTAGCCTGGCAGAATATTAGGGACAGAAAGAGGGCTGCTGTAATCACTTGCTGCTGCTTTGTCACTACTTTTATGCTTGCTAACTTCTGCCCACCACGAACTATTTCTCCTCTGTGATGCCCCTCTGCCGTATCACCCTACTTGGACACCAGTCAACTATAAACTGAAACCTCTACAAACCATAAGCTATAATAAACGTTTCCTCCTTTGAGTGTAGTTCAGTTTGTCTCAGCAATGAGATAAAAGTAAGACAACCAACCTTATCAAAAAAAGGAAAGACCAGACCCAAATTCATACAATTAAGAATAAACAGGGCAAAATCACAATGTATCCCTAGAAATTCAGAAGATCATCAGTGCCTAATTTGTGAACCTATATCTTAATAAAATGGAAAATTCAAAAGAAGCGGATATTTCTAGATACATATGAATTAACAAAGCTGAATGAAGAAAACAGAAAAATTCTAAATAATCCAATATCAGTCAATGAAATTGAGGAAGTAGTTTAAAAACTACCAATTAAGAAAATCCTAGATCCTGAGAGATTCACTGCTGAATAATGTAAGAATTTTAGAAAAGATCTAAACTCTTGAAAGAAAATGAAAGGGAAGCAGTACTCCCAAAGTCATTCCTCAAAGCAAATGCTACCCTGATATTGAAACCAGAAAAGAAATCAATCAAAAAAGAGAACTGCAGGCCAATCTCTTTAATGAACACAGATGCAGAAATCCTCAGTAAGATACTGGTAAACAAAATGCAGCAAGTCATCAAAAAGATTATACACCATGACCAACTAGGATTCATCCCAGGGATGCAGGGGTAGTTCAACATATGCAAATCAATAAATGTAAACATACCATATTAACGGAATTAACAAAAACCACACAATCATTTCAATAGATGCAAAGTCCAACATCTACTCACGATAAAAATCCCAAATAAAATTGGAATAAATCTTTATCTCAATTTGATAAAAGCCATCTATAAGAAACAAACAGCCAACCTCATACTAAACAAAGAAAAACAGAAAGCTTTAACTTTAAAATCAGGACCAAGACAAGGATACCCGCTATCACCACTCCTATTCAATACACTGCTGGAAAGAATAGCCAGAGCAATTATACAACAGAAAGAAATAAAAAGAACACAGGAAAGGAAGAACTTAAATTATCAGTATTTGCTGAATACATGATTCTCTACATAGAAGACCTCCAAAACACCACCAAAAGACTCCTAGAATTAATAATCTAATTTGGCAGCATGGCAGAATACAAAGTCAACACTCAAAAATCAATAGTGTTCCTGTACACCAATAACAAACTCAGAGAGAGAAATTAGGGAAACAACACCTTCACAATAGCATCCATAAAAATGAAATATGTAGGAATTAACCTATGTAGGAATTAACCTTCCAAGGAAGTGGAAGACTTCTACAATGAAAATTTTAATTTTTGAAATCATTTTAAATTTTACCCCTCAACCAGAGCTTTCACAGTTTCATTGGAAATCTCTTCTCTCCAGAAATTGAAAAAATAATCACACAAAATATATTTAAAGGACTTCTGGGAAGATGGCAGAGTGGTGAGCAGAAGAGAAACCGCCTCACCAAGATTTGGAGTCCAGATGCTGCAATATGGAAACATCAAGAAGAGGAGGAGGGCAATGGGTTGCCAGGATTCAGCAAAGATCTGAAGTAAGAATTGGAGCCCACAAGAGGAGCAAAGAGAGGAACCTCAATGCAGAAGAGGGAGGTATCAAGCAGTGCTTTCTTCCTGAGCCCTGGTTCATGGCAGGAGAGGGGTGTCTCAAATCTGCAGATGCACAGTGACTACTGGTGACTCCAGTTTGCTCAACGTTTTTCTTATTCAAGAGATGCAAATTAAAACAACACTGAGACTCCATCTTGCTCCTGAGAGAATGGCTATTATCAAAAAATCAAACATTAACCAATGCTGGCAGGGCTGTGGGGAAAAAGGAACCCTTCCCCATGGCTGGAGTGTAGACTGGTGCAACCACTGTGGAAATCAGTGTAGAGGTTTCTCAAAAACCAGAAGTAGAGGTTCCTTTTGACCCAGCTATGTCCCTTCTTGGTATCTTACTGAAAAAATTAAAAACATCATACCACAGTGATATATGCACACCCATGTCTATATCAGCACAATGTTAAATATAATAAAATAATAGTTAAATCTTAGAAACAGCCCAAAGCCCATCAACCAATGAAAGGAGAAAGATGTGATTTTTTTCATACAATAGAGTACTATTCTGCCATAAAGAAGAGAAGACATTTCTAGGTAAATGGATACACCGTGAGACTATATTCTTAAGTGAAATAAATTGGACACATGTTTAAATATCACATTGTTTCTCTGGTGTGAGAAACTGAAAGGGAAAATGAGAATCAGAATGTATAACAGATATTGAGAAATGGGCGGAAAATGTTCAAATAGGAAGAAGAATGGAGGGGAAAAGAGAGGTATGGATGAAGGAAAGGACAAGGAAAAAAAAAGAATAAAAGGAAAAAAAATGGAAACAAAGCTTTTGTAAATAAGGAGGAAAAGAGGGGTTGAAGAGAGAAGGAACTGGGAAAAAAAGGAGAATCAAGATATATCATGTACAGGTGGTACAAATTCCCTGTGTTAAATGTGATCATTATGTATATCTAAAATATACCCACAAAATTAATTTCTACGAAGCTGGAAAAATACATTTATAACAATATCTAATCAATTCATTGATTATTAAAAATTAGGAGTATTTCAGTGAGTGACAGAATTATAAGTAATTAATTCTTTAAACACTAGGAATTGTTCATCTCTCTAACATTCAAGAATAGATGTAATGGTGACTTAATTTTGGTGGGAGGTGAGAATAAAGGTTTATCGTGCTAAAAACACCTCTGGTATATGAAAGGTTTGAAAGAATGGCTTTAGACTTCTCATACTTCAGAAATGAAAAGCACCTCAGAAACCATTCCATTTCAATCCTCAGATGAAGCAACTGAAACCTGGAGGTTAAGAGAGTTTTACAGTCACAGCAGGATGAGAACAGAGCTGACCTGCTGGTTTAACCTCCATTATTCTGTCCTAATTAGCTCTCTTGTTAGAAACAACACAGAATAGGCAGGTGAGGCAAAAGCAAGGCTTCTGAATTTGAGTTTCGGATGGATGAAAGGGCAGAAAAATTTTCAGAGTAGATACTCAGGCACTAGAGTAAGACATGGTAGGGAAAGAGGAAGAGAAACAGACCTACCAGGCCCAATGAGTAAAATGAAGATAATGTTGAATCAATCCTTACTTTTAAAAATGGTTTATGGGAAGGAACTATATTATTTTGTCAGTAAGAAATGATATATATATATCTATACACAAACATACTTGAGGGTCAAGGGTATTTGAATGCCAGTTTCTTACAGGAATATCCATCAAAAGGACGTCTGTTCAAAATTCCTTTCACAGCTCTACTATACTGAACTCTATGATATGTAAACCATTCCCCAAAATCCTTACAAATTTCTAAAACAGGTGAGATGTCTTAATAGCTTCACTATGTCTTTTTTTAACAAGGTTGTCCTTCTGTGTCAACTTGATGTTAAAGAGTTGGATTTTTCATATATGAAGTTCTTCTAATAATTGTGTACATGCAATTATACTTCCTGATCTCATAATTTCCACTTAATGGTTATCGATTCTTAATTACAATTCATAATATTTGCTTTATGACCATTTTGTTGGTGATAGCTATGATTAATCCTTGCATCCTTGACCAGAAAGAGGGGCCACACCAGTCTTTCTTATTAAGGATTAAGAGAGAATTGCTACCTTTACCTTGAGCCCCCATTTGGAGCCAGTACAGGTCCAGTCAAAAAAAAAATGGTGCAGTTGGATAGTCACTAAAAGAACTACATATCAGGGAGTCACTACTGACACTGCTAACAAAGAACTGCTTACGTTGAATTAGTAAATCTCAAAGATGGTGTAGGAATCAGTGTCTCTGAGATACTTTTAGGATTTCCCAAGGTTTAAACTGTTTTAGAATTTAGAATAGTAAGATAGTATTTGCTATTTTCACTCATTGTGTCATAAATTTACAGTGTAGTTTTACGATATGTGTATAATAGAAGTTACATGAGATGTGGAATCATGTAGCGAAAAATGGTAAGTTACAACATTGCTATAACCCAAAAATCAATATTCTCCAAATGATCAATTTATGCTACAAAATCATGCACAGGTGAATAGCCACTCAAAGATAACAGACTAATAGATTTTAATGTGACTAAATGCAAAATGTTTATCAGTATGGTTTTAGATTCCACTTTGTAACTATCTGTTAAGAAATACACTTACTCTAGCTGGGCGTGGTGGCTCATGCCTGTAATCCCAGCACTTGGGAGGCTGAGAAAGGCGGATCATTATGAGTTCGAGACCAGCCTGGACTACAAAGTGAGCTCAAGGCCAGCCTGAAGGGCATAGTGAGACCCTGTCTCAAAAACAGGGCTGGGGATCTAGCTCAACGGTCTAAGCACCTGCCCAGCAAGCACAAGGTCGTGAGTTCAATCCCCGGTGCCGCAAAAAAAAAAAAAAAAAAGAAATACACTTACTAAATTTTAGCACACATAGTATCAAAGACTATCTAAATGTCTGAAAAGTACTAAAACATTCCTTTATTTTCTAATTACATTATAGACATCTGTGCCCACCACAACATATTTCAACACATTGGATGCAGAAGCAGATAAGGACCCCAACTTTTCTCTATTAACCTACACATTAAGTGTGTGTGTGTGTGTGTGTGTGTGTGTGTGTAGAGTGTAAGGGAGCATGCCACTCTTGTCCTCATTTATTTTTGGTGTGAGAAACAGGTATTTTTATTAAAATATTTTATTATATGTAGTTATAATCTGTATTAAAAGATTCTATACTATTTAAGTGAGTTAAATATATTAAAATGCTCTCAATTTCTCACTTTTAATTTCTAATGTGGTAAACATCAAATATAGGGGGTCCACAATAACTTAAGGACATAAATATGTACTGGTTTTTGTTTGAAACTAAAACACTGTTTTAGCTTGAAAAGTAAGGTTGTGGATATGTTGCAGTTTCCACTTAAGTATTCAGTATCAAATTAGTAATACGTGTATTGCCACAGAAATATATTCAAACAACACTGATTTGACAACTCTTCAATAAATCTGGTGAGGTGCTATCATACATCAGGGTAACTACAGTAGTATAATATTCCTTTCCAAAAGCTAGAAGAAATGCACCTGAAAATTTTCACCACAAAGAAACACTTGAGTAGATTAATATAGTTAACCCGATTTAAGCATTACACAGTGTATGAAGTATAACTGAAAAACATGGTGTTTAAATTTTTAAAATTATTACAGCAAAAGACACACTACCATTAGTCTTTGTCAAAATACTCCCCCCCCCCATTTCCAACACACTTATCTCATTGTTCTTGCCACTTTCTGAAGCAGATAGCCCCTCTATTTTTTTTCTCTTATTTTTAGGTTTTCAACAAAGTTCCTTTTATTTAACTAAAAAGCACTCTTTTAATTTGATTAATTAAATGAGGATTTTTTCAGCACAAGATTTAAATATCTTAATGACCACAAGGCCTGGGCTCTGGGCTTGTTCTGCCTCTCCCCATTCGGAGTTTAGAGGGAGAGACATTAACAGAAACCAAGTCAGATGACCGCAGGTCCTTCTTTCCCAGTCACTGGACAAGTTGCTCAGTTCTTGTCCAGAGCAGGAAAGAACCAATTCCTCAGAAAAATCTAACAAAGAATTTGGCATTACATTATAAGAACTCTCTTAACAATTCAAATTTATCAACAATATTGATCCAAATTTATCTGCTTCAATTTTTTTCATTTTTCATTTTACTTGTGTAAATTTAATAATTTCACTCCCTGTGCAGAAATGAATCAATCGAGTGCAATGAAAAATCCCTCAAACTGGAATAGTCTCATCTTGCTTTAAAAAGATGCAAAGATGTTTTGGAAACGGGTGTTGCTGCTCCTTATTCACCCAAGAGAACACATGCCCCTCCCCTCAATTCCAAATGTTATTTTTGGCTTTGGAATGTACATACAGGCAGCTTCAGATGAGTTCCTTTAAATCCTCTAAAAAGGGTACCTATAATTTGTATGCAGGCAGCCTTCTTTGAAAATTTCTTAAAATCAACTCTTGGGAATCATCCATGATTGGGTACGAAGGTTCTAAGTTTTCAACAACACCTATTCCAGTTCTTGAGGTAGGCTTAGAAAAGGCACTGGAATTATCAGGAGCCAGAGCAAGAGCAGCGGCCTCAGGAAATAGAATCTTTGTAACTTGAGGCTCATCAATGATATGGGCCATCTGGTTACCCTCTTTCACAATGCAGTTGATCCATGCTTAGAGACCCTCACTGCACTTGGCAGACAGATCAGTAATCCCCCAGAGGTTTCGGCTGAGGTTCCTTGAAAGAATCCAAACCACCCGCTGGCCTTGCTGATGGGAGCCATCTTGGCAATGATTGGCAGATTATAAATGACTCCTCATTTCTTTGTTGTTTTGCGAGGTTTTGAGACTGTCCCAAAATACCAAAGCCCGTGATATCTGTAGCCACATGGGCACTGAATGTATTCATCAACCCAGCAGCAGTTCTGTTTAGCATAGCCATGTTGAACATTGCCTCCTGATAGGCCAGCTCTACTTCTTCTCTGGAGACCACCATTTTTATCTTATCCCATCTCTCAGGATTATCCAACCACTGGTGGGCATTGACCGCAACCTGAGTTCCTAAGGGTTTGGTTAACACAAGTACATCCCCTACAACTGCACTGTTAGGCATTATGAATTCATTTGGCTGGCATACCACAGTGGCAACTCCACCGATGATAATCCAGGGGTTCACCACAGTCTGTCCACCTGTGACTACAGTTCCTCCCTCCTCAGCAGCACCCTGGAAGCCTTTGATCAAGAGTGGCGTCACCTTTTCTCGCTCCTCCACGTTCATATTCTGGCTGACACTGAGTAACATTAACATGTTGTCACATTCAGGGATGCCCATGGTGTAGAGGTCACTCGGCATGTAGGGGTCTTCCACCAAGGGGTAGAAGTCAGTGGTATGCACCGCGAAAGGCCCCTATGTCTCCAGGGTGACGCGGGAGTGGTCCCAAAGCTCAGGGCCAAACAGGCTGGGGTGGTGGGGGGCGGGGGCAGGCCGGGTTCCTGGGCCGCCTCTTCTTGGCCTCTGAGTTTGAGCAGCATCTCCTGCAGGCCTCAACAGTCTCGGCCTTTCCTGCCCCCGAAGCCCGTCAGCCGCCAGCTCTGGCTGAGCGCCCACTCCTGGGGCTGGAAGGGTGGAAGCCATCGTGTCAGCCCGGAGAGGAGAGGCGAGGAGAGCAGGGCCCTGTGATTCCCTACCCAGGGTAATCTGAAGTAACAGGCAGATATTACCCGAACAGACTCCACGACACGCCAGGGACCTCAGAACGCCTGCCTCACGCTGCCTTCTCGGCCTGGATGGCACAAGACGGAGGGCGCTGCTGGGATATCGCAACGATTTCAAGATACATCCAGGATCTTCCTCGGTTTTCGTTAATTTGCAAAATTGAATACCACAATCAAGCTCTTACCTTCCTCCCTTAACCAGTTAGTGGTATACATAGACGATAGCCTAGTTAGGTGTATTTAAAAAAACGAATGAGGGCTAGGGATTTAGCTCAGTGGCCTAAGCACTTGCCTGGCAAGTAAGTGTGAGGTTGTGAGTTCAATCCCTGGTGCCACAAAAAAAAAAAAAAAAAAAAAAAAAAACCCAAAAAACGAATGAGATACAAAAAGAGCTAAATTCCATAGAGAAATAAGAAAATAGTAAATATTTCAAACTCTGAATTGATTACTGAGATTATGAAAGCTAAAATTACACATGAGGCTTCCTAAAAGCCAACACTTTAAGAGTATGAAAGTTTAAGAGTAGAGAATAATTATCCTCAATTGGGTTGTACCTGTCATACCCTACTACTATTCTTAAGAGTAGCATGTGACAGCAAAAGTGAGATTACTGAAGTATCTTAATAACTGCATAGTAAATATTGATTCCAATATAATTTCAATTACAGAAGAAAGAAAGCAGTTTGCATCTATCAATCAAACTTGGAGGTATAGTTTGTAAACCCAATATTCTTACATTTGACAGTAAACTTCTAAAATCCAGTCATTTTTTGTGAGCATAAAATATTCACAACCCTTTGCAAAAACAATTTTTGTAACAGAAGCTTTGAGGATTAAAAATAAAACTTTAAAGGTAATCTAATTCAGAAAGAATTGAGAGCATTTAGAAATCAAAGAGGCATACTAAGAATTGGAAGATTAAACATAATAAAAGACGTCGATTCTTCACAAATCAATCTACATTTAATACAGTCCCCATTCAAATTACAAGAAGGTATTAGCAGATATAGAAAAGATTATTTTAAAATTTATATGAAAAGTCAGAGGACTTAGAGTAGCCAAAATTTTGTTATTATTTTTGTTTTGGTTTGGTTTTGGCTTTTTTTTTTTTTGGTTGTTTTGTTTTTTGCTGTGTAGTAGACAAATAAAAAGAAACTGCTGACATATGTAACAACTTGGTTGAATGTTTAAGTGAAGAGTGCCAACACCCAAAAGTAGATATATTGTACTATGCACTTAAATAACATTGTCAAAATGACAAAATTTTGGAGATAGTGAACAGATTAGTGGATGCCACAAATTAAAGACGAGGGGTAGTAGCTCTGGCTATAGAAGCATAACACAAAGGACCTTCGTGATGAAACTATTCAGTATCTTGAATGTGGTCATGGTCACATGAATCTACATATGTGATAAAACTGCATATAACTGGCTTGGTGTGGTGGTGCTTACCTGTGATCCTAGCACTCAGGAGGAGGCTAAAGCAGAAGGATCACACATTTTTAGCCAGCCTGAGCTACACGGCATGACATCTTGTCTCAAAAAAAAATTGCCTACCACATACATACATGGACACCAAAAACTAATGAAAGCTAAATCTGATGAATTGTATCAATGTATCAAAACTAATCTCTTGATTGTAATATTGCATTATAGTTATACAACATGTTATCACTGGGAGAAGTTAAGTAAAAGGTATATGGGATCTTTTATATAATTTTCTTACAACTTTGTGTCTACAGTAAAGTCAACAACAACAACGACAAATTTTAAAAAATCTAATATGGAAAAAAAATGTAAGACACTATATGGCTATTTCAAACACATCATTACAGATGACTGATTTTCAGGTCCCCAAGTGAGAGTCATATAATGGACATCCATCTACAACTGAATCCACAGGTTTACCTCTAATTTTTTTTAAATCTTCTTTGTTTCTCCCTTCCCCCAACAACCTGTCAACTCATTTATAACTGACTATAACAAGTTCCTGCCAGCTTGAACCACTGGTGTTATGTGCTTGACTGTCCCATCCGGTGATCCATACACTGAACATCAGAAAATTTCTGAACACACTTGTGTTCAGAAAGCTCTCATGACAAGCATTATTTCCACACTTTTCCCCCAACCTTTGCTTTCCAAACTACTTGTCAATTCTAAGCAACAGAATCTGACGCAGGGCTTTTGTCTGTTAGACAGCAAGTGATATCTAATGTATTTTCCCTGTGTAAAACAAATGAAATAGGATTTTTCCTTCTGCTCTCCACAGAAAAAAATTTTTTTTAAAGCTCTTCTGTATTCCTGGACTAGTTATTCACTATTCTCCTACCCACTTTTCACCAGTTTTTACTTTGGAATGTAAGAACACACCCTTTCTCAGATGATATATTATGTATTCTAACTAGCCTGCTAGGCTTATTCACATGGGATTTCTCATACAATGGCCCCAAAAGGTCAATTTTATATACTACGGCTACCACAGTATCATTTTCAATTTCAGAGAAACAATCAAATAACCAAATAGAATGTTTCCCCCAAATAACTAAGATCCATAGAATTAAGCATTCATCTATCAACATATGGCTCATTAACATGTATGATCTTTAGAATCTTCCACTTAAATTTACAATCTTAAATTTTCCCTTTCTTTTTTCAGAAAGATAATACTATTTTCCATTTCTAAGCAAGTGCCAAATGACAACAGCTGTTTCATAAGAGCACAAGAAACGCCCAATGAGAAACCATCAAAGACAGCACAATTAGAAGCCACCAAAATTTTACCTTGATTCTTCTTTCAGTGTCGTCTAACTTCGACTCTGCTGAAACTAGTTTCTTTGCCAAATCATCTCTTTCAGGTAGGTGTCTAGCTTCAGAGATCTTTTTCAGTTTCTGTAAGGAAAATTTTGTTCTAAACAGTTCACTTTCTGTATCTTTCACCCTTTTCTCAGTTGCTCGTTCTTTCTCTTGAGATTTTCTTAAGCGTTCTTTGAGGGCTGTAATCTCATTGTTATGACGAACTATAAGTTGTGAGATTTCGTTTTCTGCATCTCCAAACTTATTCAGGACTTTCTCCTGTCTGTACTGAACCCTTTTCAAAGCCTTATTTTCTTTCAGCAGGTCAGCTAACTTGACCTGGAGTTCAGATACTTCATTCTGTAATGCATTGATTTTTAGCAGTCTTGCAGAAAGAACCCGTTTTGTCACAAGATCAGGATCTTTCCAAAGTGGCTCTCTGTTGAGGCTCTGAGAACGAAATCCCACTCGGGTTCCCTTTTTGTTCGGTGCACCCTTAGGGCTTGGTTTCCTAGGAGCTAAAAAAGAAACAGTAATAAGATACAGTGAAAATCGTAAAGTGCGACTTTATTTATCCAAACACAAGTGGGTCCATAACATGGTTTAATTTTGTTCTTTAAAAAGAGATTTTATTGGCCAGGGATTTAGCTCAGTAGCCTAAGTGCCTGCCTGGCAAGCGCGAGGTTATGAGTTTGATCCCCGATGCCGCGAAGCAAAAAAAAAAAAAGAGAGAGAGATTTTATAATATTTCATTACC
>RJWT010019314.1:0-18471 GCA_004365215.1 Cuniculus paca
GACCTCGTGCTTGCCAGGCAGGCACTTAGGCCACTGAGCTAGATCCCCAGCCCTTGTCTTTTTGAAACAGGGTCTCGCTATGCTGTTCAGGCTGGCCTTGGCTCACTTTGTAGCCCAGGCTGGTCTCAAACTCACAACGATCCTCCTGTCTCAGCCTCCCAAGTGCTGGTATTACAGGCGTGAGCCACCACACCTGGCTAATTTGACAGATTTTAGGAAACAGTATCAAATGACTAATATCAGTTATTCATAAAAATGTGATCACTTGAAATTTAAATTATTTTACTTTTCATATTTAGTGTGGCTTTTGTTAATTTAAATACAGTAATCAACATCTTTTTTTTTTTGGTACCAGGGATCGAGCTCATGACCTTGTGCTTGCCAGGCAGGCGCTTACACTGCTGAGCTAAATCCCTGGCCCTAACATCTCTTCTATAAGTAAACTATCTAGGAAAATCATACTTGTATTATGCTTGTATTACAAATATGTTTTTTTTCTAACTGAGTGAGAAAGGAAAATGCAATTTCCCCTTTTTCAAGAGAAGTGAGACCAGATAGAATATTCCTGTAGTAATAGTGGACTACACAATCCACAAGGCAGAAAACCTTGATCAGGGATGAGCCTTTCCCACTGAGAATTCTGGGTTCTACTATAACAATGCCTGTACCCTTCTAGCTTAACAGAACATCTTTCTGAATACTCTTCAGAAAATAGGGGTATGGATTTAATTCTTAATTCCAAAGAATGCATTATTAAGCAAGGAATCTAGTTAAAATTTGGAGATTAAAGCTTACTTATATAGAACATAGAAACAACTTCTGAAATGTGGGTGTCTTACAAGACTTCTTTGTTATAAATAACATTTGCAAGGACAGTTTTATGATGTACTATACTGCTGCTTTTGGCAGCTACTAGAGAAGAAACAATGACTTCCTTTAATCTTGCTGAAGTTTCTTTTTCTTATGCAGTTAGCACATACAGTCTCAAGGCTGAAGGAGTGGAATTCATCTAGCTACTGATGAAAAGGAAAATGTTAAAGACTGCAAAACCTGTACTATGGGGAAAAGGCACAAATTATGATTATTAGCAGAAGGAGTATTTGACATGTAATGGAGTCTTACATGTTTATTACATACACTGATCCACCTTGTTAGTTAAGCACCACTTAATCTCATTTTTTATGAAAATTTTTGTTCTTTGTATTTTGTTTTCTAGCATTCTATCACTTGTTCACTGTTCAGGTGAGATTTGTGACACTTTTTTGTTTGGTTGGTTGGTTTTGGTTTTGAGTCAGGGTCTCACTGTATTGCTCAGACTAGTCTTGAAGTTCTGAGTTCAAGTGACCTTCCCTGCTTCAGCCTCTTGAGTGCTGGGATTGTAGGTGCATGCAGCGTCTGGCTATCTGATACGTTCTTAAGGCTTTAATTTCCAAATAGTTTATATAAGTTTTACTGTGTGAACTGTTATTATTCTTTCCAAATGTTGCTATAATGCTCACTACAGTTTTTATTTTTAAGGCTTAAATTCTCTCGATTCCATTAGCCAAGGTTGATGGCAAGTTCTCAGTCTTAGAAACAACTTCCTGGATGTGGCTTGACAAATCATGGATAACTTCTGATTAATTAGGAATTATAGAAGCTGTTTAATAAAACAACTTTGTGATGATGAAAATGTTCCACATACATTGTCCACTATCACAGGCATTGACCACATGTGGTTGTTGAACACTTGAAATATGGCTGATGTGGCTGAGGAGTTGAATTTTTCATTATATTGATTGTAAATTTTCATTCAACTAGTTACCTGTGGGTAGTGACTGTTATTTCAGACAGTAGAACATGGAAATTCTAGGATCATTTTAGATTCTATACCTCCTCTTTTGGAGAAAGAGTCTCTTTATGTTGTTCAGACTGGCCTTGAACTCACCATTTACTCCAGGTTAGCCTCAAACTTGGGGCGATCCTTCTGCCTCAGCCTTGTAAGTGCTGGGATTATAGGCATGTGCTACCGCACTCAGCTTCTTTACCCATCGTTTAGTTTGCAAGAGTATTTGTAAAGGAGAAAAGAGTCGTATTCAAACAGTGGAAAAATTATTAAATTTTGGGGCAAGTGAGATCATAAAACACCTGTTTTCTTCCAAGAAAAAGAAAAAAATACGTATGTTTAGGAGAGAAAATACATTCACATACTTTTTCTGAGTTGTCTGTAAAGCAGATTTTCATTTATATTTATTCTCCCTTAGAGTGGTTCTTAAGATTTAGCACACATCAAACTTTCCTGCAGAGTTTTGCTGGGTTCTGTGACAATCTCTATTTCACTATTAGGGTGGAACCTGATAATTTGCATATTTAATAAGTTCAGGTGATACTGATACTGTGGATTGGAAATTTTGAGAACTGCTGTAAGGAATTCTTAATGGGAAAGATCATTCTTAATGATAAAGGTTTTCTGCCTTGTGAGTTGTCTCGTCCACTGTTAGTACAAGAGTATGCTTTCCATTAGGCCTTACTTCTCTTGAAAAAAGGTAAAATTCACTTTCTATTCCCTTTCCCATGGAGTTAGAATAAAGCAAGGTTAATTTGAGTTAAATCTTTGTTGGTGTCATAGTTTTGCTCTGAAAAAAAATGGAGTAAGGAAAGAAAATTACTTGCAGAAAATATAAATGATTTTTGCTTTTCAAAGTATGTTTACAAATGCTGAGGAATAAGTGGTAGAGTCTTTATAATTATGTTGAAATATACTTATTAAATTATGTAACAATATTTATCCAGTAGCTTACTGTTGAGCATGAGTGCAAATTCACTGAAGATACTGAGGTGATGCCCAGTAAAGTTACAATAACTTGTAAGTTATTTTGAGGTTTTTTTTTCATAAGTGGTTCTTGAATAACTTTGAAGTAAATGAGGACTAGAGATGCACAGAGAATGTAAAGATTATTCCAGATAGGTACTTTGTTATCTGGCAGAGATATGGAACAGGTAAACAGCATATGGGAACATAGGCTATTTATTAGATTAATTCTAGGAAAAAGTCTGTCTGTAGAAGTAATAAATTGGTAAAACAAAAAAAAAAAAACAAATGCGGTTAATGGGTAGGATTTTTTTATTTTGGAAATTTAATCTTTCTTTTTTTTTCCTCCCTCTCTTTTAATACAAGCTTATTGCAGAAGAATTTTGTCAAAAAACATTTTCAAAGTGTGGAGTACAACCTATGCCAGGTAAATGAAATTTAACATGAGACTTTTCATGTTTTTGCAATAATCAAGCCTAATTACACTAAAACTTTGTGTAGATAAGAGAAAATAAATTGGGATGATTGTAGGCTAAATTTAATCTTGAGAAAAAATACCTCAAATTATTTATGACATAGGGCAATATGTAAGTTATTGATAAATTAATAACAAAATGTCTCCTTGCCTGTCATATTTAAAGAAAATCTGACTTGAAATCTTTCTCATATGCTTAACTGATATTTTGAAGACACTATAGAATTTAGGGGTAAATAATTCTGTAAAATATTTTTCTTTGAGAAATACTTCATATTCTAAAGTTTTCTAAGAGTAAATTAATGTGAAATCAAGGCAGTTTATTAAAAGTAAGGTTTTTTTTTTTTAACTGTGACCATTGCCAGAATATTTGTAGGATTATGGATGTGACTATATATTAGTCACACACCTATATCTATATGAGAGGAAAACTAATTTTTTACTGCACAGAATAAATTCAGAATGGATTTCTGAAATCATTAGAAGTTTTTTTTGTTTGTTTGTTTTGGTTTTTTTTGTTTTGTTTTGTTTTGCTTTTTGCAGCACCGGGGATTGAACTCACAACCTTGCACTTGCTGGGCAGGCGCTTAGACCGCTGAGCTAGATCCCCAGCCCTGTTTTTGAGACAGGGTCTCACTATGCCATTCAGGCTGGCCTTGAGCTCACTTTGTAGCCCAGGCTGGTCTCGAACTCACAACAATCCACCTGTCTCAGCCTCCCGAGTGCTGGGATTACAGGCGTGAGCCACCACACCTGGCCTCATTAGAAGTTTTTTAAAGTGTGAGAAGTATATTGTTTTTCAAACATTGGCGTATTCTATTCCATTTTTGGTTTGGATAAATTCATAAAAATAAATACTGTACTACAAAAATGAGTCCATATTCACTGGAAGTGGTGTAGCATTGTGTTCTCAGAAAGGCCAGCTGTATTCTTAAAATTAAAAAAAATTTTTTTTGTAGTGCTGGTCACTGAGCTCAAACTGTCATAAGGGTTTGAACTCAGTGACCACCAAGCGCTCTACCAGTGAGCTATATGTCCAGCCCCATTTAACCCTTTATAAAGACCATTACATTCATCCTCTCATGTGCAGAGACTCGCAGGTGATTAACTCATCCTATATATAGAGCCCGCACGAGACTAGCTGGATGTGGTGGTACACACCTGTAGTCTTAGTTAATTGGGAGGCTAAGATGGGAAGATCATAAGTTCAAGGTCAGCCTGGACAACTTAGCCAGCCCGTATCTCAAAAAAAAAAAATAGAACAGTACTCCATAAGTTCAATCCTTAGCATTGCAAAAGGGGACAGGGTTGGCAAAAAGCAGTAGAGTCAACAAGATCTCTCCTGGCAGGCAAACTTTCTAAGAAGTCAAATCTTAAAAAAAAGAAATCAAATGTTTATCAGAAATCTTTCCACATGGATAAAGGAATTAGAAAGAAAGTTATATAAGAAGAACTGGATAAATGAAATGTTTTAATAGTCCAGGGCTAAAACAGAAGTAGTATTTCTGATGGAGTTAATAAATTTATTTTTGTTGTTTTTGCTGTTTTCTTTCTTTCTTTTTTTTTTTTTAATATACCCACTGTATAGTTCAGGCTGGCTTTCAACTTACAGTATAGTCTAGGCTGGTCTCACACTTGTAGTAATCCACCTGCCCCAGCCTTTTGAGTCCTGGGATTATAGGCGTGCAGCACCATACCTGGCTAATAATAAATTTCTTTTAGGCACCAACCACCTGCATTAAACTTCATGCTAGAGTTTAGCCTTGACACAGTGCTTGAGAAATACTCAAAATTCAGAAAATAATTCTTCCTTTTCTGTGAAATGTACATGGAAATTATTCATGTCTCATTTTTATGATTTTGTGCCTACAGTCCATTTTCTGGCAAACAATTTTCATTTGCTTGTTTTAACACAGTTAGCCAAGTTATACTATTGTGACTTTGTATGTATGTTCTAATTTGATCATATGGTTGAATTTCTTACACTTCCTAGTTTCTGGGTCAGAACGTGTTTGTAGTATGTTTGGAAAACCTTACCTAATACATTGTATCATATATCATCAGCATAAATTATTTCTGTATCTCTAAAATGCCAGCCAAATGGCTGATATCTAGTATGTATTCATTGTAAAAAAAATTTTTTTTAAAGAATTACCCTAATTTTAACACATTGTTATGTTTGATACAGTATTCTTTTTCTAGATAACAGTGTGCACAAAGACTTTGAATTGGGATCATGTTATAACCAAAGTTATTTATTTATTATTAATTAATTTTTTTTTTTTTTTTTTTTTTTTTTAGTTTTTGAGACAAGGTCTTGCTCTGTAGTCCAGGTTGGCCTTGAATTCACTAGGTGGCCCAGGCTGGCCTTGAACTCATGGCAATCCTTCCGCATCAGCCTCTAGAGTGCTGGAATTACAGGTGTGCATCACCACATCTGGCCCAAAGTTATATTTTTAATTCACACTATAATATGATGAACATTTTGTGATATACTGAAATTTTCTCATCTATCTGAGTTTAATGATAGTATTTCATAATGAAATACTAGATAAATTTCATTATGAAATACAAGATAAATTTCTTTCTCTTTTCCCCTCCTAAGAAGAAAAATTACTGGTTGAAGGAGACTGATTTAACATGATTTAACCCAAAATACTCTGAGCTAGATTGTGGGCTAAAAGAAGAAAGAAAACTGCTACTCAGGCTGTAGGGGAGTTTGAGCAAAGAGGTTCCTTCATCAAGGTGGAAGATAGTCTTTTTTTTTTTTTTTTTTGAGAGAGGCTCTTGCAGTGTAGTTCAGACTATCTTTGAACTCACTATGTAGCCCAGGCTGACCTTAAGCTCAGATTAGGGTCTATAGTCTTAGATCCTCCTCCCTTGGCCTCCCGAGTGCTGAGATTGCAGGTGTGTGCCACCACACCTGGCTTGATAGTCTTGATATAGATTGCCTTCCAGAAAGTTGGACTACTTTATGTTTCCATCAGCAGCATATAAAGTTACCTATTTTGTGGTATTCTTAGTTAATGAATGTTTTTAAATGTTCTTAATAGGTCTGTAGGTATAGGCATCATTCAGACTATGTAAGAATAAAAAATTGTGCATAGTGATGCAATTAATGTTTAACAGTTGCTGTGGAATTTTGTTTTGACTTTGAAGGTAATCTCAAATTATTTTTTAAAATTTATTTTTGTTAGCTTTATCGATGTATAATTCATGTACTATATAAAATTTACAACTTAGAGTATACAGTCTGACTTTTTTTTCAGTGTATTCACATACATTTACAGCATAGTCAGTTGTGGGGAGGTACTTTCTTATATGAACAATTTCAGCATCTTAGAGGAGTTTGGTCTTTGCTTCTTTCAAAATGTTGTATTAGTATAAAACAGTTGTGGCATTGATAAGGACTGAATAAGATAATTGATGAAAAGTTTCAAAAGATGTCAGTGACTGTGAAAACAAAAAAAGTTCTGTCTTGAAGAATTTTGAAATAAAGATTTAATACAAAGAACTACTAGAAGAAAATCTTTGTGTCTTTATGTAGTTAAAAGACCAGCTTCTGGACAAAGCTTGGCTTCTGTCGTGCCAGCTCAGAAAATCACAAAGCCTGCTGCTAAATATGGAGTACCTTTAACATATAAGAAACATGGAGATAAAAAATTACCTGAAAAGAAACCACTCCCAAAGCTTAAACAGGTATGATCATGTTACAAACTGTGACTCGTAACACATTCAGTTTGACTTGACTTTATTGCAGCTCAGTTATCTTGATATTCATAGAATTATTTTTATTAAGGAATATTGGTATTCTCATTTCATCATTTCCTAAAAGTGAGGAGCATACAGAAGTCATATGGAACATTAAGTAGATACATTAAGTAAATAGTACAATAAAAAGAGTTATAAATGAAATCACTTTTGAACAACTTTTGTACAGCCATTTGGTTTTATGTATGAAAGAAGTGAATACCTGTGATATACTTGATAAAAATCTAGGAAAATTTGGTATTTAAGAATTTAGAATTAAGTAAATCAAAACCACTGAGCTTAGAATGTGATCATATAGTTGATTCTATTGTATTTCAGTTGAAAAAAGTTAAGGCCTGTCGCATTTTAATGACATGCCCAAGAACACATTGTTGGTTGTGGAAACTTGACAGTTTGTTCTTGTCAGTATTTACGTGCTTTGGTATATGGGACCTGCTTTATGTCAGAGTACATGTACACATTCATATATATGTACATTCTCAGATACACTTTTATATACAATGCTGTAAGATGAACTTAGTAGTGTAATGAGTCACTTTAGTTAAAATCTGTCATAAAATTTTTCAGAATGATTACTATAAAACAGTCCTCAGATAAGTTATGTAAGTCAGCATCAAGTCAGGAAGTAAGAGCTTCTCAACAATTTAATAGGAAGGTCTGTTATGCCTATAATCTTATCTACTTGGAAAGCTGAGGCAGGAGGACTACAAGTTTAAGGACAGAATGAGCAATTAGCAAAAACCTGACTCAAAATAAGAAAGTTGAAAGGGCTGAGGTAGTGTGCAAGACACAATGGTTTCAATCCCTAGTACCACAAAAATGATAATAATAGAAATAGTAATAATAATAATAATATCAATTAGAATAGGGAAAATTTAATGTAAATACTGTAATTAACTACTTTCATGGAATTAAGCTTTAAAGGTGTAAAGAGAGCTCTAAAGACTATATTACAGGCATAGCAGATACAAGATGCAGCTGCTACTCCTAGTGCTAATGCAGAGTAACCAAAGAAGGGACAATTTTTGAAATTCCCTGACCCTATGCTTAAGGCTGACATTCAGACCTTATTAGGTGGGGTATAGCTTAGCCCACTGGATGGTGGATTTCACTGAGCTGCCACAGTCTGGGTCTGGCACCCGGAAACTCCCCCACTGAACTGATGAAACTCCTGGGAAGCTGCCTGGGGTATCAGTAAAAGGTGCAGACTGGGAAGCTACTTGGAGAGCCATTGAACTCACTAGGAAGTCTGCTGGATTGTGGTACAATTTGCTTGGTGCTGCCAAGTTGGGGTTTTTTTGTTTGTTGGTTGGTTTGGTTTGGTTTGGTTCAGTTTTTTCTTCCTGGTTTTCTTCTTTTTTTTTTTTTGGTGGCACCGGGGATTGAACTCACGATCTTGCGCTTGCCAGACAGGTGCTTAGGCCACTGAGCTAAATCCCCAGCCCTTGTCTTTTTGAGACAGGGTCTCGCTATGCCATTCAGACTGGCCTTGAGCTCACTTTGTAGCCCAGGCTGGTCTCGAACTCACAACGATCCTCCTGTCTCAGCCTCCCAAGTGCTGGGATTACAGGCGTGCGCCACCAGGCCCGGCATTCCTGGTTTTCTTCTTATGTCACTGACTGCTTCTCAGTGGTAAGTTTCTCATCTCCTTCATCTCTAAAGAACATTCCTTTGATATCTTCCCTCTTATTATTACCCATCTTCACTCTACTTGACAACATCTAACAACTGTTATAGTTTAGATCTAAAATGTTCCCCCAAAGTCCTGTGTTCAGAGGTGAGGTTTTTGAAAGATGATTGGCTCATAGAAGTGGTATACTTATCAGTGGATTAATCCATGAATGAGTTCATAACTGAATGTGCTGTTAGCTGTACATGTACTGCCAGGAGTTTTATTTACCTGCATCATCTTTAAGGGAAGAACCTTACTTACTCAGCGCTTCACCAACACCTGGTGGCAGCTCAGGACCTGCCTCCCCATTTTGATGTGGAGCTTTTCCTGCTGTAGCTAGCTGGAGAGAGAGAAGCTTTGCTGACTGTCCACCAGTGGTGGCCCTGGGATGTGAATACAGTGTGGAGGCCAAGGCCCAAGTTGGTGCTCCAGTGCACAAGTTTACGTTGAAGCCAGGTGATTTGTTGTATTTTCTGAGAGGGGCTTTGGTCAAGTGGGCAATCCTTTAGGGCTGGCCACTCCATTCACATGACCATCACCATCTACCAGAACAACTCATGGAGCGACTTCCTTTTGGAAACCGTTTCAGGGCTGGCATTTGATACTGCACAATAGATGTGGAGTTACAGAGTAGAATACCCCAGCAACTGCTCACACAGGTGGAAACCACAGCTGTTGCAATAAGACTAAGTGGCTTTCTGAGGACTCTTGCAGAACAGTTGAAGGACACCAAAGAACTGCTTTTATCAGATATGAAAAAGGGTTTTGTTATGCATAGACTTCCTCCTTACTATGTAGGAAATGGAGCAGAGCTGTCAACACCAGGTGGAAAGTTACCGAAGTTGGACAGAATAGCAAGACTGCAGTTTAAAGACCATGTCATCTTCACAGTGGGGCCAGATCAGAATTGATCAGATGAAGTTCAAGAAAAGAAAGAGACACGCATGTTGGGAAACGAGGATGAAAGAGAGAGTTTCATAGACTTTGCTTTCCATTGTCATGTGTGGATACCTTGAGGCAAATTTGGAACAGTTCAGGTATTTCTGTCAAGGACCTGAAACTTATTACAGATGGACAAAATGTTTAATCCAAGTAGTTTCATGCCTTTCCAGAATTAAATAGTTCCTATTTTATGTGCACATATTTTTTAAAAAGGTAAGATGTAAGTGCTAGGTAGATACCATTGTTTTGAGTCAACCTACTGAGTAAGAGCAGACTACACGACCCAAGAAGAGAATGTCATCATTCCTTACCTAAGTATCTGTTATTGTGAGAAACACCTGTATTGATGGGCACATGGAAGAGAAAAGTGTTACTTAGTTACTAAGTGTTCTAGGATGTGACCAAAGCATAATTTTCAAAGTTTATTCAATCTAGTGTGGTAGAAAGGTATGACTCTAATAAATGTATCATGTAGAATTAAAGGTCAAAAAAAAACTTGAGATAGGGTCTAAGTCACTAAATTGCTCTTGGTGGGCTTGAATAGTAATCCTCCTTCCTGAAATCCCAGAGTGCTGGGATTTTAAGCGTGCATTACCACATCTGGCTGACATGGAGTGTATTTTTAATATACTTCTCACAGTTTATAGATAATTTTGTGCTCTGATATTTTTATTTAATATTATATATGCTCTAAAAATTTGTATTTGTCCTTATCAGTGGGTATCTTATTTATTTCATTGATACGAAATCAGGTTGGTTCTTACAAATGTTTAAAAACTAATATTCTGGATCAAATTTGTTTGATAATATGTTTTCTTCTAAGTAGAATTCATCAAAATATGAATTCAACATAAATTGATTTCATAATTTTCAAGATGTTTATCCAAATTACGTTTACAAATGTATCTATTTTAACACTTGAAATATGCACATCCCTATTATCTGCCTTCGCAAGTAATAAAAGTACCATTGGTAGTGGGGGTTTAGTTATCTTTATGTCATCGGATCAATAAGGAATATATACTTGAGTGAACTTCCAGAAGTTGAGTCATCTTATTTATTGGCCGTGTATTACTCTGAGAGAGTGGAGAAATCACAACTCTCGGTGATCGGAACTAATGTTATGCAGAGGATTCCTCATTTTAGGCAGGATTGTGGCCAAATGTTTAATCAATTTTTTCATATGGCTAATAAAATCAGATGCTATATCGTGTTTCTTAATGTTACCTTCTTTTTCAGTATTTATTCAGTAAGCAAAATAACATGCTGTGGAATTTTTGATTTCTATTGCTAGTATTCTGAATAAATAGATATCTGTCAAATACTCTGATGATAAATGGTTCAGATAATAGTTAAAATGTTTTAGACTTACAGCTTTTTTTTTTTTTTTGTCTTTTTGAGACAGGGTCTCGCTATGCAGGTCAGGTAGCTCAGGCTGGTCTCGAACTTGCAATGATCCTCCTGCCTCAGCCTCCTGAGTGCTGGAATTACAGGCTTGCATCACCACGCCTGGCTAAGGCTAAATTTTCTTACACAATTGAGTGAATGTACTTAATGCCACAGAGCTGTACACTTAAGAATGGCTAAAATGATGACTTTTTAAATGTTTTATCACAATAAAAAAATATGGAAAGTTTTGTGGAAAAAATAAATGTAATAAAGTTGACCTGACAATCAAATGAATAAAGTATTTTCCAAATATGCTAACAATAAAAGGAACTAAAGAAAATGCCCCCCAAATTTCTAGAGTATTTTAAATCAAAATTTTTAAGTAAGTTTTTTTCTTGACTCATTAATTTATTTATTTGGTACCTAGGATTTGAATCCAGGGCTTTGTGCATGTTAGGCAAGCGCTCTACCAGTGAGCTACATTCCAGCCCTTTTTCTTTTGAGACAGATTCTCACTAAATAGCCCTGGGGGGCTTTGAATTTATAATCCTCCTGCCTCAGTCTCCTGGGTAGCTAGGAGTATAGGCATGTACCACCATGCCCAGCCTATGGTTCATATATATATATATATTTTTTTTGGTGGCACCGGGGCTCGAACTCACAACCTCACACTTGCCAAGCAGGCACTTAGGCTGCTGAGCTAAATCCCCAGCCCTTGTCTTTTTGAGTCAGGGTCTCACTATGCCGTTCAGACTGGCCTTGAGCTCACTTTGTAGCCCAGGCTGGTCTCGAACTCACAATGATCCGCCTGTCTCAACCTCCCAAGTGCTGGGATTATAGGCGTGAGCCACCACACCCGGCTGGTTCATATTTTTTTAAAAAAATTTTTTTTTGTTTCTCAGCAGCTATAAAGCATTTTTTAGATTCAAATTCACAAGAGCTTTTAAATTGGAATTGGCTTGGAATTTTAAATTATCAAGTATGAAAATGAAAAACGTATAAGGAAAATCATAACCACTTAAGAGTTTATCATGTTATAATTGCACAAACTAATATGTATTGTTATTATTACTCAACACGTCGTAATAACTTGTATGTCATTAGACTTTGGGTCAGTTCCTGCAGTTGCAGGGTATTTTTTAGTCCGTTAAAAAATAGTAGTTATTAAGCCACCAGAGGGAGCTCCATGAACAGTATTTTGGTTCTGGTTTAAAAAGACATCAGAAAACACTGTTGTTGGTGTAGGTGTTTTGAGTTACCGTACTTTCTCTTCAGTATAGAAGTAGCATTCTGAAAATACCTGTGTGAGGTCAGAGAAACAACTTGGTATTTTTATTTCACAAACGTTTGAATATTCTATATGTAAGGCAATATAGAAGATCAGAAAATGAATATAATCCTTGCCTTCATGTAATTTACATGAATATGTAGGTATCTTAGTTAAATACTTTTTCTTTGTTCCACGTATCACATAGTCTGTTTGAAAGGTAGTCATTTATGGTAAGCTGCTGTATTACTCAACTCATATTGCTACTTTTTAGTTGTGGTTCACAAATTTTGAGGCTGGTATTAGATTGGCTACATAAGAGTTAACCTGTAGAATGTGTCAAAACAAATGTAGGCTCTGTAGCCAAAGATTATGATTCAGCCACTCTTGGGGATATGTATATTTTTTGAACAGGTTTATTGAGATACAGTTTGCATACTATACAATTCACCAATCAACAGTTTGCAATTGGATGATTTACAATATATTCCTAGAGTTGGATAATCAATTTTAGGACATACTTGTCATCCCTCAAATACTTCTTAAAATTAGCAGTTACTTCCTATTTTTCTCTACCCTCATAAGCCTAGACAATCACTAATTTATTTCCTATCTGTATAGATTTCGTTATTCTGGATGCTTTATAAAGTACATGGTATTTTGTAACTGGCTTCTTTTACTCAGCATAATATTTTGAGATTGATTCATATTGTGGCATATATCAGTATTTTCTTTTTATTGCCAAATAGTACTCCTTTGTATGGAAGCATTATGCATTTTTACAAAGCTCCTGGGTAACATTTCCTTTTGTTTTTGTTTTTGGTTTAGTTTTCTTTAGTGCTTAGAGATCAAACCTGGGGCCCTATAAGTTTTAGGCACACTATCCCTGAGCTATACATACTGAATTTAAATTCAGCATGCATGGAACACACCTTAAAGGTTAACTGTATTTGTAATGCAGTGAAGAACATTTTTTGTGTCTCCTGCTTCAACAGAGCTCTTCTGTAACTAATTTAAAACTGGGTGTTCCTATCTACTAATAGTGGCAGTATCATTTTAGTATGGAAAAAGCATGAATTTTTAATGAAATTTGGGAGTGTGTGTATCTTCCCTAGGCTCAGATGGAAAATACTGAGTTATTTTTAGAAAAAGTTTAAAAGCTATTATTCTTTAAACATTTCAGTATTATCTTCATGTCTTTTATGGGGCTGAGTGGTGAGCTATATGGCTAGCTTGAGTGCAAGTTGAGTTGAAATAAAATAATCTATAGCCAAAGTTATAGGTTCAGAATTTTGAACTGATAGTGCAAGGAAGGGGGTGTGGGATGGTTCTGGGAACCTACAGCTTGGATTATTTTGTCAGGCAGTTAATCATAGGGGTGGAGTCAGGTGTTAGATTTAGTATTATTTATTACATTTTTCATGCAGCCCTGAGTTAAAATATATCAGTAACAATAGACTGGTTTAGAGTCATTTAGTTAAAATGTCAAAGCATGTTATAAGAGAATAATTACTCTCATTTTATGTTTATCAACCAGTTGGGAAGTGTTGCATATTTTTTACATGTCAATAATGGTGGTCTCATATTAAATAATATATTCATTAAAGTAAAATAGTTGCATTTTCATCACATAGAAATATAGTCAGCCCTTGGTATTTGCTGAGGATTCATTTGAATACCCACTGCGCTGCTCACTTTGGCAGCACATATGCAGACTACCTACTGCACATACCAAAGCGTACAGACTGACCTGACTGAGCATTGCAACTCAATTCACAGTAGCTTAGCTATGGCATCAGCCTCGGTGCCGGTTAATAGATGAACAGATAAAGAAAATTGGTGTATAAATAGTTGAGTATTATTCAGCCATAAAGAGGGATGAAATCATATTAGTTGCTAGAAAATGAATAGAACTAGAAATCATCTTGTGAAATAAGCTAGACTCATAAAAACAAATACTGTGTGTTTTCTCACGTGGAATCTAAAAGGAGAGAGATGACATGAAAATAGAAGGGGTCTATTAGAGAACAGGAAGGGAACAAGAGGGAAGAGAGAAAGACAGACTGCGTGACAGGATAAAAATGATCCAAGTATGTTATGTGCATATGTTAATCTGCCAAAATGAAAGACATTAATCTGTGTAACTAATATGCAGTAACAAAAATTTCAAAAATGCCTTAGTACTTGCATATATCAAATGCACACCCACCTTAATATTTTCAATCACTTCTAGGTTACTTACAATATCTAGTATAAAGCAAACATTAATATAAATAGTTGTTCTTTAGGGAGTAATGACAGGAAAACTCTGTATATGTTCAGAAAAGATGCATTTTAAAAAAATATTTTGAATCTGTTGTTGAATTTCCAGATATGGAGCTTCCTGCAGATACGAGGGAGCTACCTGCAGATTTAAGCTGTATACAGTTTAAATTACTGATCATATTGCTGTGTAAAGTAAGCAGAAACTTTAGGCATCTTTTTATTTTTTCCACTAAAAGTAAGCTTTTGTGCCTTTCCACTTTCTTACGTATTGCAAACAATATAATTTGCCAATGATTTTTTTTTTTTTTGCAATATTCTGAATTTGCTTTTCAGGGTTAGAATTTTAGTGTCTCCCTATTTTGGTCATTCTGCAAAATTTAAAATAAGCACTACCATAATAAGTAATATATAAAAGGATTTTCATAACATTTTTATTAAAATACAGCTGTTGAGATGCAATTGTCACTGCATAATTTTAATCAAATGCTGAATTATTTTAATAATACAAATTGCTGTGAAAGAACTTTTAAACATGAAATAATTTTTTGAAGTAGTATGTAGTTTCTTTTGAATTGAAACCCAACACTGGTAAAAAATTTTTTTGTACATTTAGCTTCTAAAATATTTCTTCTGTAGCTGAAAAATGTAAAACTGGCGTATAAAATTTTATATAGATAACTTTAATCTTTTTTTGTATATTGTTTGAAAAAAGGGTCATGCATTAGGTTTTACCTTAATTGTGTAATCAGCATAGAATAAAAAGGCAAAGAAAACCATAGATCAAGCCGGGCGTGGTGGCTCACGCCTGTAATCCAAGCACTCGGGAGGCTGAGACAGGCGGATCGGATCGTTGTGAGTTCGAGACCAGCCTGGGTTACAAAGTGAGCTCAAGGCCAGCCTAAATGGCATAGTGAGACCCTAGAAAGTCGATACTTGGGTGTGGTTGCATTGTTTTGCCTTTTATCTTGAGATCTGGCCCACAGCAGGTGTCTGTCTCCTTCAAGGTCACAAGACATTTGGTTTTCTGCACTGGCTCCTTTGAGGGCCCAGCCCTGTCTGACTGCCTGTGATATTTCTAACTCAGTTGCCTGTAACAGTATCATTAGTGTAAAACCAAGCAATCTAAATTACACTTTTTAGGTAGGCATATATAAGTGGTTAAACAATATGGAAAAGCAAGAGGACGGTAATCACAGATGCCAATGTGCTGTTTACCTTAGTGGGAAAGGTATGACTTTGGAAGGGCATTTGGAAGGCTTTTGGGTGTTGGCAGTATTTTATTTTTTGTCTTTGGGGGTAGTTACATGGTTATTTCCTTATGTTAGCTAAACTCTGTATATACTTTGATCTCTGTCTATGGAGTTTTTTTGCAAGGGACTGTAAATTGCAGTCCAAAAAAGGAAGGAGAGAGAGAGAGAGGAAGAGGAAGAGGAAGAAGAAGGGAGGGGAGGGGAGAGAGAAACTGGAAAATCAGGGAAGGAGTAAGTGGAGTAGAAAAAGAAAATTCCAGAAATGTGTATGTGTGTGTATTTGCTAAATGATAAATGAGGCATTTTGAACCAGTGGGAAAAGAGATGTGTCTCAATGAATTATGAGATAACTAGATTTCTGGAGGAAAAACATTAGATTACTGATTCATTCTATTATCAAAAATCTATAAAGGTTTAAATATAAAGAAAACTATTAGTGGCAGAAGCACAGGTAATGCTAAGGTTTAAAATGTACTATTCCTTACAAGCAGATACTATAGATCAAATGATTGATAGATTTAAATTATGTACTAAAGGAATGAACAAATTAAAAATAACAGTGGGAAAATATTTACAACTTTAATGGTTGTATTTTCCGTAATATACAAAAAAGTTCCTGAAAGTAAGCAATTTAGGAGCTCCAAAATTAGATAACAATTAATATATAAAAGAAATAACATATGTATTTAATATACTTGAAAATATTCTCAGCATTTCCAAGAAACAGAATTTCAGGTTAGGCTGATAAAATCCAATATTTGTGAGAGTGTTGAGAAATGAGTTATTTGGTAAGGATGTAAATTGGAAGAACCTCTTGGAAAGGCAGGTTTTCTCAACATTTAAATTACATTTTTACCCCATGATATGGTTTCTATAAAAGTTGCCTATCTGAGAAACTTGTGTATGACACAAGGGAGCTCCTTATAGAGAGTGGGAAAAAATTGTAACCAACCTAATGTTGCTCCCCAGAGGAATAGTTAGGTAAGTTATAGTCCAAGTGTAGAAATTGCCATTGTTAATTTGCTTACTATGAGGTGGAACTATCAAGGTACATTGTTAATAAAAAATTTTTGCCATCTATTAACATGTTGAAACATTTATATAAAAATCATAAAATACTTCCATTCTCTCGATGTAACTATGTGCATATATAGGTGTGTAAAAACTTCTGGAAGAATATTCATAAAAATAGTAACAATGCTTACCTCTGGAGTGGGAAATGAAGAGGGCTATAAATTTTTATTCTTGTTTGAATTTTATATATTGAACATATTATGTAACTATTTTTGAAGAAAAATTTCTTCATTATTGGGTTTTTAGAATGATGTTTTATCATAGAATTAGAAATTTAAAGTTAATATCAATAAATGAGAGTGAAATTAGTTGATTGGAGAAGAATCCTTTCTAGTGTCTTTGAATCTAATATTTTCTTTGGCAGAAGGCATATCAAAATATTGTAGTATTTCTTTATTTTTAAAGAATATTTTTTGAAAGAAGTACAATACAGAACTATTGGCTTTACTTCTTTCTTATTTCACATTTTCATAAATTTGGAATTCTTAAGTGAATGCCTTAAAGTCTTTATCTAATTTGTAGCTTTACTTTTTGTCCAGGCCCATCACACTCCAGTGAAGAAAGTGAACCCTGGAGAAGAAAGGAGGAAAATGTTTGAGGTATAAAAATAACTGTCTGCTTACTTTAAGCTTCGCAGAAATAATTAAAACAAAAGAAACAAAACCTTACAATATAACACCTCCAAACCTTTCCTCGTTTCTTTCAAACACTTGTCTATAACCTATTTTTCTTGTTTAACCTCTCTGAGCGTACCTTTGCCGTTGGCATACTAATTTCCTTGATTAAAAAAATAAGAAGGAATTTTTATGAACAAAATGTTCTTTTTTTATTTAAGGAAGCACCAAGAAAGAAAAGGTTGGAATTTATTGAAAAAGAAAAGAAACAAAAGTATCAGGTAGCTTTTTACTCTTATTTTTCTTCCTTTGAGAAGTTGTAGATGGTAAGAATTCTAAGTTTTAAGAAATGTGTCTTTAAATTGTTGCAGATAAGTTTATTGAAGGCTGAACAAATGAAAAGGCAAGAAAAGGAAAGGGTAAGAAGATAATTTATTTTTTCCATGATACGTTTTTCCCCTTCCCCACACACATACTTAAAAAAGAATACACTGATTGCCATTTTATTCCTAAATGTATTTCATATATTTTATATTAAATACTTGAAATGGTGTTTTGTTTGTTTGTTTCTTTTCCCCAAAAGTTGGAGAGAATAAATAGGGCCAGGGAACAAGGATGGAGAAATGTACTAAGTGCTGGTGGAAGTGGTGAAGCAAAGGTATGCATTTGATACCAATAAAATTATGTGTTACTGTTATTTTTTTTCCAGTTTCACTTTGCTATTTAAAATGTGTATAATTGGCTGCTTTTTTATGAATATTTAATTTCTAATCTAGTGTTTTCAGCATTTACCATGATTTAATTTTCCTTTGTGTATTGAAGTAATCACTAATATGTTAAAATTGCTTTAAAAAGTTTTATGTAAAGATTATGCTGCACATTCATATCAAAGGAATCTGAAATAAAAAATTAAAGTTTGTCATTATTTTCCATACAACCTTAACAATTAAGTTTCCAGAAG
>RJWT010019315.1:0-18463 GCA_004365215.1 Cuniculus paca
GATACAGTTATGTAACCATGACTTAACACAGGTAAACACGCATGTGCTTGTTATGGCACTATGTAAGAATGTAAGAATGCTGATTTTGGATTGTGGTACATTTTGGATTTCTAATTTTCAAGTTAAGAATGCTCAATCAGCATTCTTAGATTCTTACATAGTGCCACTATGTAAGATAACAACTCATATAAGAATTACACAATAAAGACACAAGCTGCTCTGGTTCTTGCACTCTTGCACTCTTGTGCTCTGCTCTGCTCTATGCTGCCTGCTGTTGTTGCTGATGTCTTGCACACGTGCATTCTTTAACCCTTGAAAATCTCCCTTTGGCCCCCTAAGCAGACCAGTACCATGACCATGTCCCCCACAAATCCAGCTGGAGACCTGGAGCCCATGACAATGTCTCATGCAAGTCTATATCAAGGATCTGCACTGGGAAGGCCCAAAGGTCAGTGGTAGAAAGTCCATGCCAGCGGGATAAAGGATCAGTGCCATCAGGCTGAGGGATCTGCACTGGAGCCAAGAAGCAATATTCAAGGTAAGAACTAGAGCTCCCCTGAAAGGAACCACAGCCAACCTCAGCAACAGCGAGAGCCCAAGCTCCTCCAGCAACAACAGCTGAGTTCATATCAGGAAAACCAGCATGACAAGCTTCTCCAGAAGAATCAACAGCACATCATCTTCCCCTCCAGTTCTCCTTTTATGCAGTTGGCAACAATCCTCTGGTGGGTCTTCCACACCCAGCACCACGCTGACTCAATTCAACTGGGCGTTACAAGTTGACCACTAGTTAATCCACCACAGTTAGTAATCTCATTCAAATTTCACAATGATCCTTTGGCAGAAGTACTATCATTTTATTTATTCTGTGGGTGAAGAAGCACTGGTTTAGAAAAAGAAAGTTACCACCTTGCAAAAAAGGACTAGAGTCCAAAACAGAATCCCAATCTGCCAAAGTCCAAGTGCATCTGCTTAGCCTTATAGCACACCATGTCTCAAGGGTTCCAAAACTTGGTGAAGGCATCAAAATCTTCCCCATATAGTGAAGGAAGGAATGGGGAAGAGCCTCTCCTAAAGGGCATGACCGATGCAAACAGGAACACAAGGTGAGGGCGAGGTCCGTCTCCAGTCTGCCTCATTCCAGGAAGCACCCTCTTGTTTCTTCACTAATAAATGTTTTATCCTTTTTTTCTGATCGTTTGACCACAAGATGCCCCGGTTATAGTGAACACACTTTTTTACCTTTTAGCTGATCTTTTGAGAAACAGCATCCTGTTTTCTTTTAGAGATTGGCTCTTCTTGTTTGGGTCCATACGGGTCCACTTGGGTTGTATCTTGGAACAGGCATCTTTGTGCAGAATCGTGCATAGTCTGTTTTATTTATAGAAACACCAAGGAAGCAGTCACCTGTGGCCCTGGGGGAAAGAAAAATGGGATTTATTCGGGTGTCAATAGATGTCTGTCTCCTAATCCTATTGTTATGGTTCAGATAGATGTTCCCCAAAGGCCTATGTATTAAATAAAAGCTTGGTCCTCAGCCCACGGCACTATTGGGAGGTAATGGGAAGTGGGGCCCAGTGGGAGGTCTTTAGATCATTTAGGGTGTGTGCTTAAAGAAGATTGTAGGACCCTGGTCCCTTTCCTTTTCCATTTGTTTCCTAGCCATGAGGTGAGTGGTTGTGCTCTACCCCACACTTCCTGCCACGGCCATTTGGCACTCTCAGCAGCGATCTAAAAGCATTAGGCCCACTTGGTAATGAACTGGAACCCTTTAAAACTATAAGCCAAAATAAACCTTTTCTCTTTACAAGTTGATAGTCTCAGGTACTCATTTTAGTGACAGAAAGCTAACATACGTATGGTACACAGAGATCAAAGGATACCAGGCAGGAGATGAGAAAATTTGCCTAGAAATCATGATGATCACTTGGTGATTTGTTTGACATGCTCGTTCTGGGGGAATTCATCTCATGAATCTGCATGGGGAGCAAAGACCACCTCTTAAAAAGTGAAATTCACTTCCCAGGCTTCCTAGTAATGAGAGTTGGCATATGAGCTAGGCTGCTTTAATCAGACATGTCCTTCTCAGGACACTGACATAGACACTAAAGACACAGAGATACAGGAACTGCTTGGGGTCCACATGGCAAGGATGCCAGCTATTAACTGATTTCCAGCTGTGGTATCAGTTCCTGGATCCAGGGCCCAGCCTTGGCACTGCTGGTTGTGCTCCTGGTAGTGTCCTTGCCCAGTGCAAGACCAGCTCCGAGATGAGTGTGGTTTGGAAAGTTGCTCCTGTCTGTGTGACTTCCAAGACTTGCCCTCTGGTCCTCCTTCAAAAATCTAGAAGCTGCACAATAAGCCATCTTTAAAAAATCATTTTCTGCTTCAACTGACCAGGTTGGGCTCACGTGCACAATCAGCCCTGCTTAACTGCAGTTTCCACCAACAGTGTAGATTCAACCAACAGTAGAATAAAACTTTTTGGAAAAAAATTGCTTCTTACTAAGTGTGTGCAAACTTTTTTTCTTCTTAGTTACCCCCTAAATACTACAATATGATAGCTATGTATGCAGAGTTGTTGTGGCATTAGTTATTACAAGTAATCTAGACATGATTTGATTTAAATCACACAGGAGAATCCTTAGATTATATGCAAACAAAATACCATTTTACATAAGTGACTTGAGGCTCTAGCGATTCAGGTATCTGCGGGGAGGCTTGGAACCAATCTCCTGAAGATACGAAGAGATGATGTGCATGAGGATTCCAATTGAAGAAAGAGAATGCAGAGCAGCCATGAACACAAGAAGCTGAGACTGGCGAGACTTTCTGGAGGCCCTTTCGCTTGTCTCTGGCTGCAGCGTGCACCCAGAGTCTAAGAAAGACTGTGAGTTTCTGGCACCATTCTAGGGAAAGGAGGGCTGAATATTCTGCTGAACTAGGCAGCTGAGGGTTTCCTTGTGCATGTTCATAAGACAAGGAACCTCTTTTGTGAAACAGCAGGATGGAGCGGGGGGTGTTTTTATCAGTTACCCATTGGTCCTTTAATAATTACAATTCAGAGACAAAATCTAAGCACTTGTAGTTAGTCAAAGGAGGGAAAGAATGTGAAAATTTGGAACAATGGCACCTCTCTGGTGCAAAGATAAAAGTAAATAAATTGCCAACTTCACTTGCTGGTCCTGGGGCTGAGAGACTGTCTCAGAGACTAACAAGATGCTTGGGTTAAACCGAACATGGGCCTTTCCCAAGAGAAGAGCAGAGTTGTCCTAGGCACCCAAGAGCCACTGGTCCCCTCTGGCTGCAGTCAGCACATGCCACAAAGTCAGGCTTCTACAAAGCCTTAGGCTTTAAAAACACAGAGGCTGGTGAATTCCAGACATTCTGAGTGGCCACATGGTCTGCATGCCTTGTGTTCCAGCTAGGAAAGCCCTCTGAAGGCTCTCCTGGAATTCAGATTATTTGTCTGTAGGTTGTTTTGAGATCTTTCATTAGAGAGAATTGGGGTCTTAATTCAGAGAAGCCACGCATGCACATTGCAAATACCAGTGAGCAAAAAGCACATTATTGATACGCCAAGAGAAAAGCAGGCTCCCACATAGAAATCTTCAGTTCTAAATTTATAACCTCAGGCAACTTTTGGACTTCATGTCCTCCTACAGAGCTGAGGTTGGGAGTTCCAGCTAGAGGAAGGAGGCTGTTTTTCTGTTTTGCACTGAAAGTGTTGGAAAACGGATTACTCTGCTGTTTGCACAACTCTGAATAGACTAAAAGCTATTCATATGTACATTTTAAAAGAGGGAATCATATGGTATGTGAGTGATATTTCAACTAAGCTATGCTGTCACTGCATGGAAGGGACATGGAGACTGCAGAGTAGTTTGAACCTCAGCTCTTTCCAACCTGCACTGAGACTTGGAGTGACTCTATTAACCTGGTTAAGCCCTTTTCTTTTTTCTTTTCTTTCTTTCATTTAAAAAAATTATTTGTGTATTTTGGCTTTTTGAGACAATGTCTCACTGTGTAGTCCAGGTTGGCTTTGAACTCACTATGTAGCCCAGGCTGGCCTCAAACTCACAGAGATTCTCCTGCCTCAGCCTCCCAACTACTAGGATTACAGGCAAGCACCACTACACCCAGCAGAGCCTTTTTCTTTAATCTCTAAAGTGACAAAATGTATCACGTCACAACAATGTCAAGGAATTCATACCAAGGAGAAGTGAGACCCCATCTGTGGACATACCATACTCAATTAATTCATTATTTTATGAAGTCCCTGTTACATATCAGACCTATCAAATCATTCTTGCCTTCAAGGAGGAAGCAGCATAGGGTAGAAGACAGAGAACAGCACTATAGTATCATTAGTGCTGTGCTGCAAGGAATAAACGATGTACTGGGATCAGAATTGGAAAGTAAGGGGCTGGAGCGTTCATGAAGGACAAGCACCTTCCCCGAATGCAGCATCCCTGGCTATCCCGAACCCCGTAAGCCCATTCCCGCCTGCCCCACCACCCCTTGGTTTTCTTCACAGCCCCATCTGTGTTCTCATCTAATTACTCGGGGACTTCCTTAGTGCTTGTGTCCTCCCTATGAGACTGCAGCTCCACGAGAGCAGACAGTCTGTCTGGTCACTGCTGTGTTTCTGGGGACCAGCACAGTGTTCTGTATAGATGGACACTCTATTAAGTGTTCGCTAAATGAAAGAAGGCCTCAAGATAGGCTTGGAGGTAAGTAGGAGTTGGCCAGTCGAAAGAGCCAGAAAGAGCTTTGCAGGCCAAAAGCAGAGCCACCATACCACTGCCACTGCCACTCCAGATTGCATGGAGTAAGAAAGGACAAAGAGGAGCGTGGCTGGGGAGGAAGATGGAGACACAGGGAGGGGCGGCAATGAGACTTGGCTCTCACTCTAAACACTACAGAGTTTCTCCTGTCGATTGGCTCCAGTGTGTGACAAGCCCCCACAGATCTGGGTAGGCGTGCTGAGTGCAGTTGGTGAGTTTCTATAGCAACTATCACCATGGCACCGGAGGCCTAGCTCCAACTTCCGGCTCTACTGAGGCCCTGAGCTGCTGTCCTCCACCCCCTCCCCAGCATCCTTCATCTCACTAGGTAGAAAGGAGACACGGCTGGCATCCACACAGGGTTTGTGGCTGGGGTCCTGAGAGGAGGGCTGTGACTGGGATGCAAGGCTCAGGGTGACAAGATCAAATATTTCATGTGCCACAACAGTGGCATCTGCCACGGTGGACACAAGCAGACGGAACATACTCAGAAGTGACTTCAGTTCACATTGTGTTGCACTGCTCAGAGGGGGTGAGATGGGGAGCGTTGCTCAGAATGGGTGGGAGTGTGTAGGTTTGAAACTGTACGGAGAACTGGAGCAGACAGGCCTCTGCTGTGAGCTTCAGGGAGCTCCATACTATACAGGAGGTCTGGATAAAGAGAACCTGAACTTTCATGGCTCCCAGACCTGGGCCTCTCTGAGCCTCACTCTTTCATTCTGTAAAATCAGGCAAGGGTAAATAACGATGCTATCAATTCTCTTCAGAAATCAAAGAAATAAGCACAGTACCTTGGACCTGGTAGATGTTTGATAAATACCTAGAGTGAGGGCTAGGATGTGGCTCAGTAATAAAACACTTGCCTAGTATGTGCATGGTCCTCAGTTCAATCCCTGGCACTTAAAAAAAAATTAGAATCCATTACCAACCAATGTAAGAAGCAGTGTGGTCTCTCAGTCAAAAAGGCCACAAGTCCCAGGCCCCTTTGCTCCCTGCTGCTCCGAATTCTGTGCAAACCTAATTCTGTTGCATCAGCTTCACATCCATCTCCTTTGTCATGGCCCAACTCTCCCCTTAGAGGCCCAGTACCAGGAAGGGCTGGGGAGAGGCTGCAGAGCATGCTGAGACACGGACCTGAGTTCTATTCCAGCCACTGTGGCTTGCTAGCCTTGTGACCCTGGGCAAGTTAAGTTCCCTCTGAGCCCCAGTTACACAACTGCTTGCCTCCCTCGAGATTCTTTGGCTGCAAGAATTCAAAAACCCAGCCAGATTGTTCAAGCCCAAAGAGGGCTAGGGTGAGGGTGGCTAGATTTAGCAAATAAAAGTACAAGATGTTCACTTAAATATGAATTTCAGATAAACAACTAATATTCTTTTTACTATAGGTGTGTCCCCAGTATTACATGGGCGTGCTTGTACTAAAAGATATTGTTTATCAGAAATTCAAATTTAACCAGGCAGCCTCTATTTTCTCTGCCAGCCCTAGGTGAGGTGGGTATCTACTGATTCTCTCTCTCTTTCCCTCCCTCTCTCCCTCCCTCATTGCCACTCCCATAGCGTCAAGGATGCTCACTCCATAAGGGGGCAAAAATCACCCTCAGCAGGGGATATAGCTCAATGGCAGAAGTGCCTGACTGGCAAATACAAGGTCCTGAGTTCAATTCCCAGTACAAAACAAAAAAAATCACCTTCAGCTGCTCTTTGATCCTTATGACTATGATCAGTCCCTTCCTCCCTCTCTCTCTCCCCTTCTGTGTTATACTAAGCCCCACCCCTACCTCAGGGACAGCCTTTGTCTCCCTGCAGTTGGCTGTTTGCCCTTCTGTGGCCACTTCTAGGTTTTGATCTCTGTCAGGCCCCAGCAACTCTCTTGCTCTGGATCTCAGCCTACTCTCAGGTCTCAGGTCTTGCAGCCATCACTAACTGGGGCATTCACAACTAGCTGTCTAGAAATGAGTGCCTCTGGCTCCAGACTTCAGTTTCCTAATCCAAGGTGTAAGGAAACTAGACCAGTTAGGGTCACAAACTCAAACAACACCACATTTGAGCCAGGACATTAAATCAATGGGGTGCCAGAGACAGTGGCCTGATCAAAAGGAAGCAGACCCAGAATTGCAATGCCTCTGATTTCCTCTATAGATCTAGAAACATGGTAATCTCTTCATTTTGAATGTGATAATCTCTTCCTTTTGAATGGTTATCCCACACCGATGACCTCCAGACTAGGCCAGTTCTGCCTGGCAATTGAAAGCAAGGCTTTTACAGGTATTGCTGGGAACCCCTGCCAGAACAGCTAAGGGACGACCAACACTCCTGCGGAAGGTATCAGTCTCACCCTCCTGGCAATATGACACACGGATGCAAAATAAAGACAAAGAGAGAAAGTTCTGCAGTTGAGGAGCTCTGGGATAACCCAAGGCTCTCTGTGGAGCAAAGGACCATGAGTCCAAAAGTTCATGATGAGTGGGAGTCACTTTAGAGTGCTTCGGAAAAGAAACTTTGCAATCATTGGCTGTAACGAGAAACACAGCAATTTTGTAACAGGCACAGAGGCCCTCCAATTAGCAGTAAAACGGATAACTTGATGTATGCAAAGCTGGCACTTTTACTACCAGGAAAGTATAATCCTTTTGAGTCCCATGGCCTCAGCTGAGATGCTATCTCATGTCTTAGCCCTAGAATCTCACAGACTCTTGCTCAAGCCCCCATTCCAGCTGTTAGAAAAGGGTACAGTTCTCACCCATGTGCTGCAGTGAGATATGTTGGCCCCTTGGCCAGACTCGATCACATTGTTTTGGCCAATTAAGGCAACATCTGGTTTGATATAGGCAGCTCTGCATATCTCAGTGACTGGGGTTGAAGTAAAGGCCAGGTAAAGATTAAGGCAGATTTCTCAGGAGAGTGCAACTTGGCAGTCTCCCACAAGGGACTATTTGTAGGTTCATTGGCCCCACCCAGAATCTCTGGAATTGGGCGCACAGCAATCTGTATTTTAGCAGGCACCTTCATATTAAACATATGCCCAGTAAAATGTGAGAATGAAAAATTCCAGATTTTCCCTTTTAATAGGGCCCTGCTCTATATTTACTCATTACAATGGGACAGAAGAACCCTTCCCTCTTATTTTTACCCTCCAACTCACTGCACCTCAAAGCATCATGACAAAGATTCAGAGCTCCTGCCAGCTGCTGTCACTGAGCCCATTACTGTGTCCACAGTCTGGGGGGAGAGGTGGCCATTCCTACTTCACAGATGAGGAAACCGAAGCTCTGAGAAAGGAGGTTTGCTCAAAATTACAAGCCACAGATGAAGGAATGGGGTTCAAACTTCACATTGCATGACATCAGAGCTTCCTGATGTCATCCCCAAATGGCAACAGAAGGAATGTAATAGAGGTGCTCTTTCCTCCTGAGATCAGCAGCTAATACTACCAGCACTGAGTGGCTGGTCATCTACAATTAAGAAGGGGAACATGGCAGGGTCCTGAGATTCAAAGGAGGGTGGGTGACTTTAGTAAGAGTGGATGTCTTCTGCAGACAACACAGAGCTGCTGAATACACAAGCTGTGTTGGCCCCACCTCCATTAGGATCCTCTGGCATCTCACAGAAACACTGATAGTGACTGCCCAGCTCTGTCCTATACTGCACAGCTCTGATATCCACTACCCACCAAGTTTGGCTTGAGTAATTACAATTGCAAAGTCTTATATCATAGGAAATCTCTACAATTTGGCAATTGTGGGTCCCACTATTTTGCTGTGGTTTCCATCTCTTTGGCTACATTTAACTCAATTTGCTCATGTGAATATGATCTGGCCACGGTTTAGTGAGCTACAGATTCCCAGTGATCTTGTACTGAGTACCTACTGTATGCTTTGCACTCTGCTAGGCACAGGTGACTAGCACTTGATGTGCACTTATCTAATAGAAGAGAGAAGATTTACTGCATCCCAAAGTGCTATAGGAATAGAGCCATGCTGTTTGCATCTGGAATGTCCTCCAGTGGCTGCCTCCCAACCTACAGCACTTTTGGAAGATGGTGAAACTTTAAGAGGAGGGCCTAGTGACATGTCTTCCCTAGGTCATTTGAGTTCTCTTAAAAGGGATGTTAGGAACCCAGCCTCTTTCTGTTTCTCTCTTTTCTTCCTGGTCTCCATGATGTAAACAAGTCTCCTCTGCCTCATGCTGTTACCATGATGTGCTGCCTACCCACCAACCCAAAGCAACAGAGTCAACTAACCAGGGACTGAAGCCTCCAGAATTGTGAGCCAGAATAAATCTTTCCTCATTTTAAATTGATTATCTTGAGTATTTTGTCACACTAATGGAAATCGGCTAACACACAGAGAGAAAGATGACCATCACTGGGGAGAACTCCAAACAAACTTTGTGAAGGAGGTAGTGCTGGATGGGACTACCAGATAGGATGGGAAAGGTGAATCAGAACTGAGCCACACAGAAAGAAGTTGTCTAGGGCATCTGTGTGTCATAAACAGAGAATAAGGAATGGAGCCAGCTCTGCTTTTACTGATTCTGCCTCCTTATCACTTCCTGTCTGAGCCTAAGCCCCAGCACTTCCCAAACTCAATCCCTCACATAAACCCTTCTCCGGTTCTCCATGTTCACATACTACCTCTGCTCTTACTCATCTCTCATTTTTCTTTAAGTGAACTTATAGGTTTTATTTGAAAATTTTATGAGAAGAATGAATGTTTCTTCCACCACAGTAATTGGAAAATAGGTTGCACATACCATGAATAGATAGTCCTCATAAAAATAGACACTGAAAGCCACTGACATTGAGTCAGGTTCTGCTGCCCTGAGAAGATGTTTAGCCTGCCACTTGGTCCCTTCATTAAAAAGGATCACCAGCATTAGGCATTAAGGAAACTCCCTAACCAGCCTAAGCCTTTCTGTTTGTGTAATCAGGGTTAAAAAGGGACTCAAATAAGACAAATGCCTTCTTTGATGTTTTATTTGTGTCGCTCTAAAGAAACGATGTAAATTAATAGCAATTCTCCTTATTTTGGGAAACTGAGTCCCAGTCAAAACCTAAGACCAAACTCTATGTCTATGCATGCCCCATGGTTGTCTCACACTTGCTTTACAGTTGTGCTCTTTGGGGACCTTCAGCTCTGTGTCTATACCTGGGGATTACTGGAATAGGTGAGCACTTTGCAAAATAGTAGTAACACAACCCCACAGCAGGGACCACCCATCACTAGGAGAGCTCGTACATGAACAGAGTTTTTACTAAGTGCCAGACACCCTTCTAAGAATTTATCTATATTAAATTATTTAATCTTCACAAAATATCTTTGACAATGGTGCCATTGTCATTCCCATTTTACAGATGAGAAAACTGGGGCCCAGCATACTTAAATGAATAAGTCTATTCTTTAAATATAATAGATTCCCATACACAATCTCATTTACTTATTCATTTTTTTCATTTAAGCACTTATTCAACAGATAACACATTGAGCGTTGTCTGTTTTCTTTGAGTTTCTTCTAAATGACATTTTTTTTTTAAATGAAACCAAGTCCCTGCTAATTCTGCTTCCTGCATACTCTGAGTTGTCTTGCTCGATGCCCTGCATCCCCAGGTGGCCTCCTGGTCACTAGGACTTCACTAGGGTTCAAAGGCGATCCAGGCACTCAGTTCTCAGGCTTCTAGAAGTGTTGGTCACGGATGCTGTTCAAGTCCTTCTCTGGGATTTGCACTAGGTTGCAGGGAACTATGTGGCCCTGGGTTCTGGGCCTTCCCTAGAAAGTAGCTGCCAATCAGTGACTGATCATTGCTGGGGAGTGAAGTAGAGACACTGATTCAATACAGTGAGACTGGGTGACCCGAGCTCCTTGAGGGTGGGGATGGTGGGGTGGGAGGTCTTGAGTCTTAGGAACCTCATGGCCTCCTTTCTCCCTCTGCCCTGCCTGTCCCACTCATGACCTCACAGATCCATTTCTAAGCCTCTTCCAAAACTACCATCTGTCTCAGAGACTGCTTCCCGGTGTGTTTACCCTAACACACCGCACAGGGTGTTGGTCACCATTCTAAGCTACGATCGTCTCTGGATCCCAATAGTCTCTTCCCAACTGAGGCCCCAGCAAAGGGACCCAGGGAGCATCAGACATTCACAACAGGACTGGGTGACACCAAAGCCCCAGCCTGACCACAACCTCCACAGGTGCTGAAAGCTTTGAAGGTTGTCGGGTTTCTTTATTTATATGTTTTGCTACATTAGCTAATTAGCTTCTTTCCAGGCCCCATTACTGTTTCCTCCAGTGTATCATGGCCTTGGCTCTAATGACAGGCAGCCACTGAGCCCGGACAGAGAAGATGTTCTCTCTCAGGTCCACAGGGATCACTTGGGGAAGGAGAGAGGAAAGAGAGGGGAGATTGGATTACCGTGTGTCAGAGAAAGGTCACTGCTCCCCCACCTCTCTCTGCCTTTAAGCAAGGAGAGCACAATCAGCATTTCCTATGTGAGCCGGGTAAAGAAAGGCCAGAGTGGTAAGTGGACCACCTTTGCTCTCTTTTGAAATGGTCTGTCTTTAAAAATAGTCCATGGCTGCCCCAGACTTGACCCCTAACATTTCTGAAATTTAATTGCAAATTACCATCTCAGCAGTTTCATAGGCTTCCCGATCTGGCCTAAACCCAACAATAAAGGCCGAAAACAAATAGGATTAGAACCTGCAGTCTGCAGAAGCAATTTGAGATGTGGATGTGAGGACTCATGGGTAATCCCACTTAACAAAAACCAAGCAACAGAATTCAGCGGCAAGGTCACCAAGTCCAACATCTACTAAGAGACATGGGGAGATGACCAGGCAGTCTATAGACTGTCTTTTGAAGAACAGAGAAACAAAGTGCTATAGTTTGTCACATATTGGCAGCTTAATCTGCAGTGTCAGGTGGGACCTAGTCGGAGGTCTTCAGCACATTGGGGAAATGCCTTCAAAAGGAATTCTGGGACTCCTGTCTCTCCAGCTTCTTGATTTCTTCATCCCACATATTGTCCTGCCATCTGCCATGGGATTATCATTAGAGACAATGTCATGTTGTTTGGACTGTTGGGCTCCAAAATTATGAGTCAAATAAACCCATTTTTCTTTATAAATTTTACCTTCCTCCAGTAGTCCATTAAAATAATGATAAAAGGAAGGAGTAATGTACAGAGTGACACCTGGACTGCACAGCCTGAAAAATCACACTTTTCTACTGAGCACCCACTAAGCACCAGCCCATGAGCTAGGCCAGCAGCTCTGAAATTCTTTGCTCTCAGGACTTTTTTAGATTCTTAAAAATTATTGAGGATCTTAAAGAGTGTCAGCTAAGAAATTAAAGCTGAAGAACTACATATTTATTTATTCATTCATTTAAGAATATTTGTAGCAATAATAAATTTGTTACATGTTAACATATATTTTGTGAAAATGAACTATATTTTATAAAATAAAGAGACATTTAATGAGAAGGTGATATTGTCATACATATTTATAACTCCTTTTAATGTTGAGCTTAATCAGAGACAGCTGGAATTCCACATCTGCTTCTATATTCAGTGTGATGCAATATCTTATTTTGGTTAACATTGTTAAAGAAAACCTGATCTCACATAGTGCATTAGTCACATTCCTGTTCCTAGGATAAAATATCTGACACTCACAATTTAGAGAAGGAGAGGTTTATTTGAGCTCGCAATTTTTAGAGGTTTCAGTCTATAGTCAGCTGGTTCCAAGGCAGAAAGGAGAACGTGGAAAGGTCCAGGGGAAGAAAGTTGGCCACATCATGGCAGCCAGGAAGCAGAGAGAAAAGGGAGGAGCCAGGGGCAAGAATACACCTTTCCAGGTCACACCCCTGGTGACCCACCTTTGACCAGGCTCCACCTCCTACCAGCACTTTCACCTGCTGAATTCATCAACGGATGAATCCCCTAATGAGTATAGTGCCTCTGTGATCCAATCACCTTCCAAACACATGAGACTTTGGGAGGACATTTTTAATCTAAACCATTATGTACAGATAGTTAGAAAAGGAAGTATTCTAATAACCTTTTTGGATAATTATGGATACTCTTAAAATTATGCTACAGCTTGACAAATTGCTAAAGGTTGTTGCAATGTAAAATCTGAAAACTGTTAATGAACTTTGCTCTGCCCCATTAAACTACACTGGTTTGTCTCACACTTTGAATGGATCTTTCACCCATGCATCACTTAATAGCATCATACACTGTTCATGTGAAAACGAATTGCCTTACGCAGCCCTTTCACATATTGACACATTTCATCATACAATATCAAAAAATAATATGCATCAGTATTGGCTCAGATCTTTTCAAAGATGTGCAGTGGGAAGTTGTCAGACTCACAGTGGTACATAAAGTTCTCCCAACTTCTAATTCTCACTTAACAGCCCTAATTCTGTCATTGACAACAAACATTGTCAGTTGATTTCTGTGAAAATACAGGCTTATTTTGTTAATTTTTGAGAAAACAACTGCCAAACACTCACATCTGAATAACCGTGGTTTATTACTTGTTCTTTCAGATAGAAATGATATTCCATGAAAAAGTACCTAATTCAGCTAAAATGCAAGCATCACATATGCACTTGCCTGCACATCACCTTCAATCATTGTCTCAGCATGCAACAGAAGTGCTTCATGCACACTACCCATTTTCACACAGATTAGCAAACAAACATGTAAGCAAGGGTTAACATTTTTTAAAATTAATCATTTTACTGCTACATTAAGGACATTGTTAGGTGAAACTGGCATGTATTTTGTTACGGCTTAGATGAAAAATGTCCCCCAAAAGGCTCAGGGATTGAGAGGTGGGGCTTTCAGGAGGTGATTAGCAGGGAGCACTTGGTCTACATGACTGCAGGTAGTATTAGGAGGTGGGATCAAGTCAGAGAAGGTAAGTCACTGTGATGGTATATTTCTCACTCAGCTCTTTTCATCCCTCTGTTTCTTGGTTGCTGGTGATTGAGAATGGTTTTCTTCAGTTATACCCTTCCACGATGCCATGTCTGCCTTGGAGCCTGCTGACCATGGACTGAGCCCTCTGAAGTCATGAGCCAACAAAACCCCTCCTGTAAGTTATTCAGGCTCAATGACAAAAAAAGGCTCACTAACACATTTCATTAGAAATATGCAACAGTGCAGATCACAATGATGACTTGCATATGTAGGTGCAATCCCCTTGAATAGTACTCAGGTGCCCACAAGTGTCAGTGCAAATGACAGTAGGATAAAAGAGGAAAGTTGCACCCCAGATATATTATGAACATGATTTTCCTCTAAAATACCCCCTGAAATGGTCTGAGAATCCCACATTTCACATGGAGGACCACTGAGTGAGGGGGATGTAGCAGTTTTGCACCTCTAGAAACTCCCAATCTAACTGAGTAATCCACAAACAATCATAAATTCCATATAGAGTGTGATGAGGGCCAGGATGGAGGCATAGCAGAAATAGTGACCTATTTTGCATTGGGGAAATTGGCAAAAGTTTTAAAATGTAGGAAACTTTTTGAAATGGGTCTTTGAGGATTGAGCAGGAGCTCATCCAGAAATATAAGAATCTTTGTATTTATAGTTCAAGAAGGATAGGCCTTGGCAAAGCACAACTTTTAGAGATAGGTCCAGAAATGATGATAAACAGGGGAGTTCATATGATTAATAAATAATATTGGCCACCCTCTTCAAGTACCTACTATATACCTCATGCTGTAAATACATTACCATATTTTATTCTCTCCAAAAATACATAAGATACATGTAATTACTCCCTGTGTTCACAGAAGTTTGGTAACTTCCTCATAGACACAAAACAAATTCTGGAGGACATCAAGATTAAAACTAGAATTGCCAAACTCCAAAGACCATGTGTGTGCTTTCTATTTATATTCCTAAGCCAAGAAATAGAGCGACGTCTTGGGCTATGACTGCTCCAAATGCAGTTGTTGCCTAATATTGACCAAATAAACTCAGTTCCTTCCATTTTTGCATTTGAGACTTTCCAACAGCTCCATCTTCCGTCTCCAGCTCTGCCTTCATGAAGCTCCATTCTACCCTCTCTGGAACTCTTTCTTTTTATCCAGACTTGCTTCTATGCCTTTTCCTGAGTAGCGACTTCCATTGGGAGCTCCAATCCTCTTTTTCCTTCTTGGTCTACTGTGGGAAACAAAGTCTTTTCAGGCTCAGATATCCCCTCCTTTCTAATCTTTTTTATCTATCCTTTGCTAGACATTGTCATGCATTGTAGTCTACCTATATCTGGTGATCAACTTATTTATACATTCTCCAAACCTAATGACCATATCACCAGACTCTAAGATTTCTGATGGCTGGGAGCAAATGGGTCTATAAATACAATCTCTTGGCCCTAGCCTTTACTCTTTAGGCCTCAGTTTTCCTCCTTGTAAGATGGAACACTAGCACCATTGTTATGGTTTGTATATAGATGGCCCCCCAAGCCTCATGTAGTCATGGAAGCGACTGAATCTAACACTTATGATTGATTTGTTGTGTATCACTGGGATTGGTGGTGTGAGTCCTGCACCCGCCCAGGGGTGGAGCTGACATACAATGTAAGGTCAGAATGGGGGTGTGTTTTCTTCTTTGGCACAGTTCACTCTTGTCATATGCAGCTGCCATGAACAGCTGCTCCCTCAGCCACGCCACCCTGCCTTGGAGCCAGTTGAGTATGGACTGAAACCCCCAAAACTGTAAGCTAAATAAACCTCTCCTTCCTTCACTTTGGGCATCAGGTATTTTGTCTCAGCAATGAGAGAAAAGTAACTAAGACAACCATACCTCTCACAGTTGTGATGTATTAGAAAATGGCCTGGTGCATAGTAAACATGCAATGTGAGCTGCTTTTGTTCTTCTTATAATAATTATTATCATTTTCATAAAATAGCATGGGAGGCACATGCCTGCCCCACATGAGTTTCATGGCCCATATAATAATTAATCAGTGCAGGTTCTATTACCACCATTCATTCTAAGCCTGTCAAGAGGCATAAAAATAAGTCCAGGTATATATTCTTTTGGTTTCCCTGCAAGTAGTTCTATTTCTGGAAGCTGATTCTTGTCTGACTATGCCTCATGCCCATAAAAATTCTGTGGATCTGTGAAATGTGAGAATCCCTGAACCAGGCCCTGTAGCCATGTCCAGAGGAAGACTCATGGCCCTTACAGCTCTGATTACAAAACATAGGGTGCTGCCAATGTTTGAGCTGAGTCTCTTTCCTTTTTCAGTTTCACACAACAGCACTCCATGGACTCTTTGATGAAGTCACTCATTCAACCCTGTGGAGCACCCTGAAACAGAAAGATAATTGGCACATTGAACTTTTATCTCTGCTGCTGCTGTTACTCTAATAAGCAGCCAAAGGAAGCACCCTGGCCCTAGGCTCTGACCCACCTAAAGCAGGCTCATGAGTTGCCATCGGGGTTCTGGGTTGTTTCTAAGGTTTGCAAAAGATGTGCCCCAGAACACCAGCTGTACTGGGTATAGTTACACTGTAATTGACACAAGATGAATTCTTGGCATTGTGTAAATTCTTAGGACAGGATGTGGTATGTAGGTTTCAAAGGGCAACTCAAGAAAATCAGACACATTGTGGCTGCTGGGTCCTACTTCCAAGCAGACTTCTTGCCTACAGATACCTTTATTAGTCAATGGTGAATTCCAAGTAAAGACTTGGTAGAGATGGTTCACCATTTCCTATTTGTTTCATCATCTTTCTAAGGTTGATGTGAAGGTCTTGCCTGATCCCATCAGGGATATGATGGCTGTGGCTCAGTCATAGTTGCCATGACAACAATGCTAATGCCTTTTCTACATGACAAACATAGCATTCAGCACTTCATGTGCTGTGTCTAGTTTTATGCCAAACACAGCCCATGGCAGGGGGTGGGCAGTGTCTAGAAATCTGTTTTACAACTGAGAAGACGAAGCTCAAATAGATAAGTCATTTGTCCAAAGGTCACCCATCCTGGAACCCAAGAACCAGGGTCTAAGCCTGACCTGATTGTTTTTCACCCTCCTTTCTCCTTGGACAGTTTTCTTTACCATCATGCTTAGTTGAAATGAACCATGGAAAACTTGGAACTAATATTTTCAGGGTGTCCTAGCTGCATCAGACCATTTATTCAGACATTATCTTATTTAACCCAGTGACAAAGAAAAATTGTAATTTATATGAGAGGACTAGAGTAATCAACATGTCAAGGAACTTAACCCAGCTTAAAATCTCAAGCAGGGTTAGGATCCAGACTCAGGCCAAGGTGATTTCAAAGTCTGTGTCCTTTCCTCCATGAACATTCTTTGCCACCATGCCTGGGACATTTGGTTCTCCTGGCAGTGCTAAGGGAAACTTCCCAGCAGTAAGCAAGGAAGGGAGACCTGGGCAATGTCAATGAGAAAGAAGGAAAAGAGGAAAGATATAGTGTAAAAAACATCTGAGGGTAGGAGCTTTGATGAGGGTGAGCAGCAGGACACAGAAGGCTAGTTCTGCTAGTGTGGCACCAGGGGACTTGAAAAGGGGCAACTCGATGCTGTCTTCTCCCTCCATCAGAATCAGGTGAGCCAAGCCTCCAATCCAGATCTTTCCAAATTTCAGGGCTTCGCTAAGTCCCAGCTTGTCCAAGGACGCTGAGCGCAGTCTTGCTAGCTCATGGGGCCCATGTCCTTACTCACATTCAGTTGTTTCCCAGACACACAGTTGCCATTAGAAGGAAGGTTCCCACTGAGGAAGGCCGTTACCAAGAGGAGGAGACGGCGCCATTCATTCCTTCTTTATTCTTTTTTTTTTTTTTGCAGCACTGGGGATCGAACTCACAACCTCGCGCTTGCCAAGCAGGCGCTTAGACCACTGAGCTAAATCACCAGCCCTCGCCTTTTTGAGACATGGTCTTGCTATGCTGTTCAAGTTGGCCTTCAGCTCACTTTGTAGCCCAGGCTGGTCTCGAACTCGCAATGATCCTCCTGTCTCAGCCTCCCAAGTGCTGGGATTACAGGTGTGTGCCACCAGGCCTGGCTCCTTCTTACACACTCAAATAAATACTTATAATATTGAATTGTTCCCATTTTATAGAGAAAAAGAGGGACTATGGGAACTCCTATAGATTCGCTCAGCATCTCTGAGGTGGTCTGATTTTCCTTTAAATTTAAATCCCTTAATCGCTATTACATCCATTTAAAAGCCAAGTAAGTATGGATTGGTTTTAAAAGAAGGAGAAGAGGAAAGACAGGAAGAAAAGAATGAGGAGGGTGAGAAGAAGGGGAGGGAAACAGGAGGGAGGGAGAGGAAAAGAGGAGGGAAAGAGGGTGGGAGGAGTAAGAAAGGGTGAAAATGAGACGGGATGGGGAGGAAGGGGGAGAAGAGAGCAAGTGAAGAAGGAAGGGAGAGAGATAGTGAGAAGGAGGGAGAGGGAGGAGGTGAGGAGGAGGTGGGGAAGAAAGGGGGATTTTGCTCTGGAATGGGGCCCGGCTTAAAAATAAAATGAGTACAACATCAGAATCGAAACAGAAATAGCATTCTTCTCTCAAACATGAATTCCATGTTTCCTAATCTAAAAAGGGATCCCTCTGCCACCACAAATTTCCTCCCTTCCTGCTTCACCAAGATGTAGGGATAATTGACTTCATCA